>JAOTQE010012635.1:0-10975 GCA_025631205.1 Nesometra sesokonis | reverse complement strand
AAGCATGAAAGCTGCGCGCACTACAATTTGCACGGAATTAAATTGCACTAAACTGAGTCAAATAAAATTGATATGTTCTCTGTGGTGCTAGGTAGATCTCCCTAGTAATTTAACATGGTAGATCAACCTAGTCAGAGAGTGTTATTTTTTTCAAAGGGCAGGTTAGTCGTTAGTTTTCAATTTAAATAAAACTAGCATATTACACTCTCATTGCCATCTCCAAAGGAAATGGAATAGAAGTTTTGGGAGTCAACAATTTAAGATATTTTACTTACAACTTGTCTGTTTCACTACTTGCTGGTAACTTGAATTGCTCATTTCTCTTGACCTCTGACCTGACCTTTGAGGTGATGCTGAATCCCAAGGAAATGGAGACCTGAATTTAAATATAAATAAAAATTGGTAAATTAGTAATAACCATAAAAACAGAATATGATGGAATTTCTAGTGAGAAAGAAATGATTTGTTGTAGTCATATTTGGCTAATCTGGTGATAGTCACTGTGTAATGTGCTGAACATTGGAGGCCCATTAAGCCGGGCACTCTCTGCATCGTGCGACAGTCGTACAATGGTCACACGACTAAACCGTCACTCCCTGTGTGTGTGGTTGCCAGACGCAATCACAGTCTTCTACTCATCGGTCGACGGTTTTTTTTAGTGATTCAATAGGAAAATCACTAAAAAAACTGTTGAACAACGAGTAGAAGACTGTCATCGCATCTGGCAACCACACACACAGGGAACAACGATGGTTTAGTCATTCGACCGTTGTACAACCTTTGCATGATGTAGTGAGTATCCAGCTTTAGTCCCCAGTTTTATTACATCGTAACTCTCACTGTTTTTTGGCTGAAGGGTCAAAATACAATTTAATAGCAAACCATCTTTTAGAAAGGACATTAAGCTGTTGGTCCCGTGCACCACATGGCTCATGTGCATGTTAAAGAACGCAGTGTATTCTTTGACAAAAGTGTATGCAATTGTCTTCCAATGAACTGCCAAATCACTACCAGAAGGAACCCACTAGAAGTAAGTCCAATTCAGACTTCCATCTGTATCCTTGCTGTCTCATCAAATAAAATTAATTTTTTCTTACGTAGTGTCTCTTGTTGGCGGCGGTGTAAATAGGGATGTGTCGGGGGTAGCACTTCTGTCTTTAGATTTCTTTGGGCTGCAAAAAATTAAAGCAAAATATATCATTAATATGTTTATATTAAATACATAATAAATTGAAACCAGTTAATCTTAAACATTAAAATATTATTGTTGACATTATTTTACTTTACTTTCTTTTAAACCATTCTCGGAGTACTATATGTCTGTTAGTTTACGATACATGTCAAATGTTATCATGTATTTTAATCTTGTATTTCAAATATTTTACATGTAAAATCAAGATCAACAAGCCTCCCCTCAACCGCGACCAAGGCCTGCAGCTCCCCCCGATTTATGATAGAGTTTTACTTGAGCGTCACCTGACGGCATTCCATCATTCATGTGATCAAGGCCCTTAGTGGAAGGAGCTGAAAACGTAGTTTTTCAACAATTTCTGTCTCTGAGTAAGTGAATTATTTATTTATCATCATATTCCAGAGACCATGACTAACACTTTTCATCATTTTACATGTACTAGGCTCTGTATGAGAAAAGTATTTTACTGAACAGACTCCCAGTATAAAGAATAAAGAAACAAAAAAATAAATGAGAAACTAAGTATATTGTATTAAAATTTAAAAAAAAAGTATAAATATACAACCAATTATGCAAAATACCAAATTTGATAATTAGATTAGCCTTTTCTGCTAGTCATCCGGTGATTTTTTAATTCAGAGGTTTACATGTACGGACATACCACCCGTTCCTTTTTCCGATTCTCCTCCGAACGGGCCCTAATTTGAAACAATGTAAAAGAAGCATAATGCAAAAACTTTAAGCTATAAATACCCTAATAATTCATTCGGGTCAATATCTGCACCTAGACCCAGGTAATCAGCTTGAGATTTTGATGGTTCAGTCACTTGTTTAGGTGGTGCATTAGAAACAGGCAGTTTCTCTTCCACCTTCTTCACCTCCTCCCTCTGTGCTTCAAGGTTTGTTTGATCACGCTTCTTAGAAATTGCCAAGTTCAACCAATCATCGTCATCGTTTACAGTTGGAGCCTGCTTGTTTGTTTCTGGTTGACGGAATCTGCTGGTTGGTTCGGCCGATCGACTCCTTGGCGAGTCAGCATCAAGTGTTGCCTTAATGTTAGCACGCCCTCTAGGCCGCCCAAGAGAGGCTGACTTGCCAGGGAAGTCATCTTCAGAGAATCTAATAGAGAATATACAGTAATCACTTAAGTAAACTTTTACAGTGAAATGACAAATTTCAATCCCTCTTATGTTCAGAAAAATATTAAATAATCTTTTTCCCTGTTAATATAATAGCATTAAAACCCACCGGAACCCCTTTGGAAAAAAATAACACCCTCTGACTAGGTAGGCCTACCATGTTAAATTACTAGGGAGATCTACCTAGAACCACAGAGAACTACCTAGTAACTTAGAAATACATAATTACCATGTTGATGTGACTGATGCTATAGGACAATAATTGTTTGTTACGTCAGTTTTATTAGTTACTCTAATAATAAGGTATATTATACTAATAATGGTTGTATTTTCTTATGTACTCAATATGCATTGCTGACACCATATCCTTGGAAGTCTCTCTTGAGAGGGGAAGATGATCTTGCGTGCGTTAATTGAGAGATTTATGGTTTTGGGTTATAATGGGATAATAATGTGGTTATATAGTAGATGATAAGCTATATCTACCTTTTCTCTACCATTATCTACCATATTAACACATTTATTATTTTCAAAGGAAAACTACAGCATCATCAGAATAAAAAGATAAGATGTTAAACAGCAGCACTTCATACCTGACTGATCGACGTCCTGGTGGGGCTGATTCTGGTCTACCAGTGACAACTTCTCCAACTGCTGAAGGCATGTAAGATCCAAACTGAAAGTCATCTTCTTTCAAGACTTTTGGCTCTATTGATGGTAGAAGAAAAAAAAAGCAGAAAGAAAAGATTAAATTGATGTGAAGAGATGGCCAGGTTTAGATACTACCAGTGTTTCTGCAGATCTTATGCAGTGCGGGCAATTCCAGATTTTAGGAACAATGGTGGAGAAAGCTCTAAAACCTTATTGGTTTCCAGTTTGTTGCTATTTAAGAAGATATCTGTCAGATGAATGTTAGGAATTTATGTACAGTTTCACACCTTACAACTTTCTTAACCAGTGGTGGCGCCAGGATTTGCCCAAGGGGGGAGGGGGGCATGGTCCCCGACAGGGGGAAGTCCGGGTGGGCAGTTTTCGATGAGAAAAAAAAAAAAAAATGCTATTTCCTCGTTTTTGGCCCATTTTTTATTTTTCTGTTCCCCGACGAAAATGAACAATCTTTCCCGACGGGGGAAAAGGATGCCCCCCGGGGACCACCCCGCTGGCGGCACCATTGTTCTTAAATGACCAGTATGCTATTTGTTATGCAAGATCCCTGGATTCACTCCAGGGTAATAGCATGTTACTATTTCTGAACCTCACATGGTGAGGTATTCTAAGGTAACATTACAGTATGCTGGTTGGCTTAATAAACAAGATCATTTGTTCAGACTCCAGTACTGTAATTATAAGAGACACAAATAGAAAGGGGGCTCATCGGGAGAGGTATGAAGACTACAAGACATGTTTAAAAACACATTTTAGTTCTTATCCTGAAAGAAGTTACATGAAACACATAATTTTTAAACTCCTAAATTATAGGATAGAAAAATGTATTTAAAGCTCGGTCAAGACTATCAAATTTTCTTTGACAAAATATTTGATATGCCTAAATATGGTCAATATGACATCACATCATGACCTTACATGGAAATATCACTACCCTATATAGGTATATAAAATTATTTGGTCAACTAGAATGTGATAGTCTGGACTGAGCTTCATATTTACCTGGCTCCTTCTTTGTGTACTTCTTGTCCAACACAAACTCCTTCTTTTGTGAAGCTGGTGGTTTTTCAAGGATCTTCTTTGCTGAGCTTGCTCTAAAAAGATCATTGACCTTTGACCTAGCAGCAGCCTTCTCTTTCATATCTGGATCAGTTTTAGAGGATTCTTCTGATTAAAAACAATGGAATTAAGAATGTTATGGAATCTTCACTTTTATATTTAAATGATGGGTGTTGTTATTGATAATACGGTTACATCTACACAGCATTGGCACATAAAGCAAAGGAAAGATATCACTGGAGACGGGTGGCATAACTGGTACAGCGGTTGGCGTACCAACATTTGAAGTATTATTGTGACCATGTCTCAATTTATTTCAACTGTGAAACTTTAAAACACATTTTAAATATAAAAAAGTGCCATAACTGAGCTAAGTTCTATATACTAAAGTTTTCTCACCTCAGCCCAAACAATGGTAGGGTTGAGGAAATCCATAACCTTATTGCCCATGGCGCCACCTGCACTAGTAAATTCTACATATTTTTGAAACCTCTCACCCCAACCAGGGGTTTTAAGGATGACTCTGGTACCCTTGAGAGAGTATTTTGTTTATTTTACATCTTTAAACACATACGGAACATTTGTATGATTTATTATATTTGACTAAATCATACAAACCGAAGAAATATACCTACCTCTAGGAGTACTGTCAAAGCCTAGAGTATCCAATACATCTCCATCATCGTCATCAAAGTCAATATCTACCTGTGGTTTGGCTCTAACCTTCTGACTGGGGCTAGGCCTAGGGCTGGGCCTAGGAATGGGTTGTTTTGGACTCTCTGGTGGGCTTGGAGATCTTCTTCTTGGCTCTTCAACTTTCTTTGTTTCCTCTTTAGTTTTCGTTGCTTCTGGTTGCTTTTTAGGAGGTGGTTTCTTCCTCGGTTTTGGGTCATCATCTTCATCCGATAGCAGGCCAGCCAGAGGGTCATCTTCATCAAATTCTATGGAGGAGATTTTTAATGTTATTATCATCTGCTTTTGTAACCTAGGTGACTGACACAAGTGCCTACAGTGTGCCTTCGGAATTGTCTTTCTAAACCATAACATATTTGATCATGAACACTTCTGTGTTCTATTTCTAAAGATTAAAATATATAAAAATGATACCTTTAGGAACAAATTCTCTGCACTTGGATTTCTTCCATGCTATCCGAGATGAAAGCTTTAAAATCATGAGCCTACACCAGAAAAAATGGAAACGCCGCATCAGAGAAGCCAGTTTAAACAAAGACCCTGGTTTAGAATTGCCAGCAGTTTACTCCAGTCTCATCAGAGCCCTCCCTCAATAGGGGGCCTCTAGTTTTCTTCATCAAAAGAGGGTGCCATTGTGGTGAAACATAGCTATGAGATATAGCCGAAACCTGTCCACGGAAGAAATCCAAGTGCAGAGAATTTGTTCCTAAAGGTATCAGTTTTATATATTTTAATATTTGATCATCATTTAGGTGTCTACGTGACAGTTACTGTAGTTACTAAGAAGCTTTCTAAAAAATGACCCCTTTTCCTGTCGATCGTTGTGAAAATCATTTTTCAAAATTAATGATCGAAATCGCCGAATTCAAATTGCCGTTTTTGAGATTTAATGATCAACAGGAAAACAGGCTTTACTGACCTCCAAAATCAAACTTCTTTGGTTCATATTTCTTGCTCGGTGCCTTTGTTTCTGCTTTCCTCGGAGAATCATCATTATCAAGCTTTAAGATATCCGCATGTTTACCGGTACTACCAGAAGTTACTGAAACATCACTTGCTAAAGGCTCCCTCCTTCCTCGACTAGTACCAGGCCTTGGAACATCATCCAAGGTTGCTTCACCAGCATTAGAGAGGGGTTCTCGATCTCGTCTTCCCCTACTAGTACCAGGCCTAGCAAGATCAAGGCTTGTTCTATCTACAGTGAAGGTATCTCCCATATCAGCACCCATTGATGGGGTTGTCTTCTGCTTTTTGGTATATGTCTCCCCTAAGCCTTTAGCCTGTTTTCTTTCTCTCGGTGATTTCGTTTTCCTTAAACTGTCACCAAATAAGTCATCATCCATTCCATCCATATCCTACAAAATAAGAAATACTCTAATTAAAATATATTTTTTATCTCAACTAAAAATTGTTTAAATCAATCAAAAGCCAACAAGTAATACACAAGCCAACAAGTTAGATGTCATCCAGCGTAGATTTTTAATATTTTTACATAAAGCATGTGATATCCCTAATAATATTTGAAGTATCCCTTCACTCAACCAACGACGTAAATATCTTGACTCTGTATTTTTCTTTAAGTGTGTTAATAATTGTTATGGTTCTTTTTTGCTTTCTAAATTTGGAATTTCAGTCAAACCTTGACAATGCACCCTTCGAAAAAAGTAACACTGTTAACATGGTAGATAATGGTAGTAACAAGGTGGATAAAGGTAGTTAACAGGGTTAACCCTATAAAAACTACATATCAAGGGATACTACCAAGGATATGGTCAGCAATGCTCTACAAGTATACATAGGAAAATATAGCCCTTGTTTAGAATAAACCTTAAGGCATTAATAACATCAACAGGCAGGGCAATTCTATACTACCTTACTAGGTAATTCTCTGTGGTGCTAGGTAGATCTCCCTAGTAATTTAACATGGTAGATCAACCTTGTCAGAGGGTGTTATTTTTTTTAAAGGGCAGTAAGGCTTTACCTTCCTTATTTCATGTTCCATTTTTATACTAAATGTTTCACGGTTTTTAATTAGTCTTCCAACTTGTTATAACTTGTTTTCTTTCTTAGATAATTCTATTGACATTTTTTTATGATTCGTTAAGTTCATTTAAAAGTAAAATTAGACGTTTATACTGTAATTAATAATGATAGCTGCTTAGCCATAATGAGGTTTAATTTATTTAAAGGTATTTTGTATTTATTGTTATTATGTATTGATGATTGTGATGTTATATGTTTTCCATTCTGTAATTGGTGGGCACAAACGTTCATGTTTACCTATCATCTCAGTGGTAATTTCAGGTTTTTGCAATGTTAAATAAAGGACCATATAAATTTATAAAACAAGCTGAAAAACATATAGTTTCATTCAGGGATGCTTTTGTTTTGGAGGGGGGCATCCCTCTGCCCACACCCCCTAAAATCAGCAAAGTCAAAATTGCACTCCCCTCCTTGTAGTATGAGATCCCCCATAAAAGAACATGCCTATCTTGATTGGAAATAGTGCAACCCTTTAGAGGTATCCTGAATCCCCCTACATCTAACAATATTTAGGTTTAGTCGCAGTTTGATCATACAGAGTTAAATTAAAGAAACACAATACAAAGTTTAAGTGATTATCAAGCTAGCGTTTATTGCGTTGTGTTCACTCTCAGGTTCTAATACATAATCTCTCTATGTTCTTACATCTAAAGGTTTTATGGGAATCAATGAATTCCAGTGGTTTTACTAATGAGCTTACTTGTTTAGAAGTTATTTAATTGTAGCATGTTATTTAGAGAAACTGTCACAGGGGTAATAAATATTATACCACAGCAATGTACATTTGGGAGTAACATGTCCGGTAGTTAGAGAGTGAAATTAAAAGAGGTTGATGACTGGAAAACAGGTTGAATGACCTGGGTGTTACTTATTATGAGTACATAGTTTTATAAGCCTGCTACACATATGAGGCTAGTCGTGGCAAACCGATCAAGTTGTTGCACAGGAAGTTATTGAGAAATAAGCCAAACAACAGCAAAAACAAATACAGTGGAAATTTGTGTATATTTTGTTTAATAACTCCGGCTATAGATGTCCGATTTTGATAATTGATCTCTCATTTTACAGCTTACGAAAAGTGTAATATGGTTTTAACAATAACTCAATTTTACATTTTCCTACAACTTGGTGGTTTTGCCGTGTCATGCCTCATATGAGGCATTACTCTAATTCTACCAATACATATTTTTAGTGTTTTTTTTTTCAGATTTAGTATTTTTATTTCTATTTTCCTTTGAGTTGTGTTCTTTTGTTACTAGTTTATATTACAATACTACAATATTCTTTATTTTGTTGTTTAATTGTTCTTTATTTTGTTGGTTAACATGTTTTTATATGATTGATTTTATCCTATTTTATTGTTGTTAGAAAAACCTGAAATCGGGAACCTGCTTCACAATCATAATTTTCATGCCCACTGTTTTTTCTTAGACTAGCTTTTATTTTGATGAAATCTCCAAAACTGAAATTAAATAAACAGCACAAGCAATTATTTATCTTAAACTTACTGCTAAGCTCTTTGCCATCTGTGCCACATCTGCCTCAGAGACATCAGATTCCTGTAGAAATTAAGCAGATTTAAATAATATAATAATATTAATCAAAGGATTAAAATTTATAGACCACTTGACAAAGTATTTGTCTTTTAAGACAATTTTGTAAGCATATTTATTGTTAATACTATTATGTAAAACATTTACATCACATTATAAAGAACTAAAATTGTTAATTATAATTTTAAGCAGTTTTTAAATAATAAATAAATTAGGTATACTTGAAGAAATTTCAAAAATGTGAATTTGTTAACATAATAGTATTAACAATAAATAAGCTTATTAATAATGCATTATATTGTACATGAACTTATCATAAAAGCCATATGATATGACACATTTGAAAATAGTTCATATTAATTTAAAATATCCTGGTTTTAATTTTCTTATCAAATGTTCTTTCTATTCAGCTATACTGAATGGTTATTTTTGTTTAACAGTGGCATAAAATACTTGAAAATGCTGGGAGGTGAAATTAATGGATGCCTTATGATGTAAGAAGACACCACCAGCATGTGAACAAATTGACGACTTACAGTGACATCCACGTCTGCGGCCAGGTTGCTGTAAAAATCTTCATCAGTCGGCCTAAAAAATATAACAATAGCTTTAAAAGTAAACAGTATGTGACATCATATTGTTTTTGTCTAATATATTTTACAAAAAAAATTCTGTGCTTCCAAGGTACATTTTCCAAGGTATAAAGCTGTGTCATTGTTTGGGTTATCCCTTCGAAAAAAGTAACACTGTTAACATGGTAGATAATGGTAGTAGCAAGGTGGATAAAGGTAGTTAACAGGGTTAACCCTATAAAAACTACCATATCAATGTATACTACCAAGGATATGGTCAGCAATGCTCTACAAGTATACATAGGAAAATATAGCCCTTGTTTAGAATAAACCTTAAGGCATTAATAACATCAACAGGCAGGGCAATTCTATACTACCTTACTAGGTAGTTCTCTGTGTTGCTAGGTGGACCTCCCTAGTAATTTAACATGGTAGATCAACCTAGTCAGAGGGTGTTATTTTTTTCAAAGGGATGGATTATATTGTCCCTGACTTTTTCAATTTATTTAAATTTGGTGTTGGGAGACACCAAAGATAACCAAAAAAAGTCAGAAGTGGACTTATTTCCAATGTGGTCCTTCTGGTGGTGATTGGAAGGTACACATGGAGTCAATGCCATACTCATTTCTGAAGGTTACTGTGGGAGCAGACTGCGTAGTGGTTAGGTTTCAGACTTGCAATCACGAAGTCGGGAGTTCAAGGTTCACTCTGGTTGGTTCATAGGCAAGACATTTTACCCAAATTGCCTCTCTCCACCCAGGAATGTAAGTGGGCACCTGGGAAGTACAAATGCCGTATGCACTGATTACAGCTGCAACATTATGGAATGGATTGTTCCATAGGTATTTGTTTTAATGGCTGGGGGTAATACTTATGCAGTGTTTAGAGGTCTTGGCATCACATATTATATTACTGTAATCTTTAACAGGTGCATGCATACGCCATGTTGTACACGTGGGACATATGGCTTGATGACTTATTCGAACAATGATATGCTATTGTATTTTGGTCCTCCAGTGAAACAACTGGAGAGTGCCGATGTTTTTTATTAACTGGAGACAAATGAGTCTGCTTGGTTCACCACACAGCACAGCATTGACTACCACCGGCTTAACCAACTGAGCTAAGTGACACTCTCAAAAAAGTTTGTTTCTCCTGGTGAAACACTTGGAGAGTTGAAATGTATTTGATCGAACCAGAGACCAACGAGTTTCCATGGTAACTACCACCAACTGAACTAAATGCCCTCTCAAAACAGTTGGTCCATCCCTTTGAAAAAAATAACTCTGTTAACATGGTAGATAATGGTAGTGACAAGGTAGATATAGGTAGTTAATGGGGTTAGCCTTATAAAAACTACCATATTAAGGGATACTACCAAGGTTATGATCAACGATGATCTTCAGGTAAACATATGAAAATACAGCCATTATTTAGAATAAACCCTTAAGGCATTACTTAAATCAACAGATGGGTAATTATATACTACCTAACTAGATAGTTCTCTGTGGTATAGGTAGATCTCCCTAGTAATTTAACATGTAGTAGATCCACCTAGTCAGGGGGTGTTATTTTTTCAAAGTGATTCTATGCACCCATTCTATGCGGAGGGTCTACTTACAATGTTCTAGATTTGCCTGATGATTGTTTCCCACCACTTTTAAAGAAATCATCTGAAAAGAAGATTTAATAAGTGACAATTAATAAGTGACAATTAATAAGTGAAAATTAATAAGTGACAATTAATAAGTGGCAATTATTAGATCTGTATAGGAAAGTATGCATACAGCAATTTTGAAATACATGGCAATGTGTTGGGATTCAATGTTTTGATATTATGTCATCATCGAAGTACAAATGCATATTCCAAATATTGAAATACATGCAATTGTGTTGGGATTCAATATTTCAACATTAATTATGTGTTATCATATCATATATCATATCATATCATATATCATATCATATCATTTATTTCGCAAAAACACAAAAATACAGGACAAAAACCAAGGTAAGACTATGGGCAGGATTGCCTAAATGTTACAAAATAATAACAGT
>JAOTQE010012624.1:0-10976 GCA_025631205.1 Nesometra sesokonis | reverse complement strand
GCGCACAGCGTAGTAAATAGCGAAAATATAGCGGTCCGGCGTGATTTGAATTTTATCGTTAATTTTTTAACTTTTTTTATAATGATCCAAAATGCCGTTTCAAAACGGCGATTTTGGAATAACTATCGACAGGAAAAGAGGCTTTACATTAAAATAAAAATATACATATTAAAGCATTAATTGAATAAAAAGTATAAAAAAAATTATGAATGTATTTTATGGCTTTAAAGACCGTCTGGTTTACTTTGAAATCCGGACGATCAGTTCTTAGAGAGTATTGACTTTAGTAAAACAATTTTTTACCATTGAAACGATGAGAACTACCATACTGTAATAAAATCATCACTCCACCCACAAACAGGAAAATCCTCAAAATTGCTATTTAAAGAAAAGGTTTGCATATTTAAAGACTGCTCTTTGTGTATAAGAAAAGGTTTACTTCCAGGGGCGGATCTAGGATCGTGTGAAAGAGAGGGCGCAAATTTCTCGGCCGGGTGTGCGTGTCCAGTGTTCAAATTTAGCAAGAAAAAAAATGATATTTTCATGTATTTTGACTATCTTAAGCTGTAGTTTATGTAATTTGCATATATTCCATTATTGAGGGAACATTTTAGAGGCGGCACACGTAATATAAGAAAGACATGTACTTTTGATGATATAAGAGGGGGAGCACGCCGGATGCGCCCTCCTTTAAATCCGGTCCTGACCTCATTGATTTTTTTACATTTTAGAAGAGTTATTTAATATATAGTCTATTTTTTTTTTATGAATTTATTAATAGCCAAGTAATTTAGTTACTACATTCGCCTGATTTTCACACTACTTGAATACCGTTTCTTTGCCGGGGCCCAATTTTAGTTAATAGCTTCCTATGGACACAGAAATAATTATTTAAATATTTTGAATTTGGAAACAAATATTTAGAAGTTGTAGCCTATAAAACTATATTCTTCTGAAAATGTGTAAATTAAATTAATTAAATAAAAATATTAGCAGTTAAAATCAGGATCGTCATTGAGTAAAGATGGAATATTTGTAAAATTTTATTTTATTGCAAGATTTTGTTTTACTGTTATTGTTAGTTAATAAATGTACCACTTTCTTCTTATTTTATTAGTTTAAAAAAACTATTAGGGATTTGTTTTTTACCTACATAGTTTTTAAAAAAATTTAATTATGAATTTATTGGCTCCGCCACATATTATTCTTACCGTACCCGAAAGGTCCACTAATCAACTAATAAGTACATGTAGTGCATGCTCCGGGCGACGGGGTGCGTGCTGTTGTGGATATATATTTTTTTTTCTTTTTCTAGTTATTTTTTATTTATTTTTTACATATATTTTTTTTATATATATTATATCTCAATCATTAGTTTTTCTTTCCTTTAGTTAAGATGGTGTGTCAAACAAAAAACCACTATGGTTTACTGATCTTCCTTTCCTTTGTTGCATTTTCTCAATTAAGAATGACCTATTTTATCAGTAGCCTATTATTTTGTATTATGCTAGTAAGTTGATTTTGTTTTAATAATTATCATATTTGTTTTGTTTTATGCTTCCAATCACGAGGTCGGTGGTTCGAGGCTCACTCTGGTCGACTGTTTGTGTTCCTAGGGAAGACACTTTATCCACGTTGCTTCTCTGCACACAGGAGTATAAGTGGGTACCTGGGAGGTACAAATGCCATATGCGCTGATTTTGGCTGCAACATTATGGAATGGATTGTATTCCATAGGTGTTTGTCCCAATGACTGGGGGTAATAATTGTGAAGCGCTTAGGCCTTGGCATTAAGCACTATATAAATGTCACATATTATTATTATTTTGATTTGATTGTTCTACAAATTATCTAAAAAATTGTGACACTTGAGACTTGCTTTTAGGTAAGTATTTTTGGCCTAAAAGTTTTGACCTTTGAGTACTGTATAGGATTTTCATTGCAGGAGACATAAAAAACAGTGTTCTTATAATTAAGACTGAAATGTGATCTATTTTACTAATCAAACAATTTTATTTTTCAGCAATTTGTCTAGGTTCTGAAGATTCCTAACAACTGGCTATAAGTAATCGACAAATAAGGATTAATGCAAAGAACATCAGATCTATCAACTGATTACTCATATGGGTACAAATATAGCAGATCCCATTAAGCCATTTAAAATGTGTACAGTAATGGTATATGAAATTAAACAGGAAACACTGCCAGGTCGAAGAGTTATTAATGTTATGGGATGCCAGTCAGTTAAATGAGGTGTCAAATAAAAGGGGTATTCGAATTGGGTAACATGATAGTGATTATAACTTAAAGGAAATTAATATTAGGACCCAGTTTTTGGTTACCCTAAAATCAGTCAGTGAAGTCATTGTGTAGTTATATAGTATTAGTAGAGGTGGGCTGACCAATTGGGCTATACAGGGGTGATACATGAAAATCCAAAAGTATGTCTTATTCAAAGCAGCTTATCTGAACTTAGCAATTTGACACTTTTTCAAACAAAATCTGTCAAGTCAAGATGGTTTTAGCCTGCCAAAAAGTTAATTGTTTTTGACTCTAAAATATAAATTTGTAATTGCTTAATCTTTTTACAAATATAAATATTACAATGATAGATTACAAGTTAAGATTTTCAAGATAATCATGAATGTAATGATTAAAATCATAAAATACTCGTAATTAATTTGTAGAGTTATCACCAACTATCTGCATAACCCCATTACACCTGGATATGCAAATTAACCTTGAAAAAGTATGGAATTCATAATGGGATAGAAACGTAGGGCAGTTACTAAGGAAATGACTAACCGTAGATTTTCAATTTCAGTCCTTGTTATCATTTCGACCTGTCAGGCAATCTAGTGAGAATTCACTACAGTGTCCTCTGTCAAACCAGGCCCTAGCATTGATCAGTTGCTGTCATATTGTGTTTTGTATTGTGGGCCCTGCAAAGGCATCAGTTCCTGCTATCACTGTCTATCTGAATTCAGCTGTGTGCTACTCATCAGCCTACTGTTAGTTATGCCATATAAAGGTATGCATCTGACGATTTTTCATTGTTAACTTGTTAATTTCACTTTTACTGACATTTTGTAACTGTATTGATAAGCTGATAAAAAACTTTCGGACAATTATTCAACTGTGTGGATTTGTAGGAAAGATATCGTATGGATGACTGTATGCTATAGGAAGGTAATTTTTTTTAAATTTACATTTGAGGCATGTCATTGCAAAACCACCAAGAAAATTGAAAATTTAGTTATTGTTAAAACCTTATTACACATTTCGCAAGCTTTAAAATGAGCGGCCAATTAGTAAAGTCGGACATCTATTTGAATTATTGGACAAAATTTACACAAATTTTCATTTGTGTTTGTTTATAATTCCTGTTGTTTATTTGCTTATTTCTCAATAATTTCTTGTGTGACAACTTGTTGGTTTTTCATGACTAGCCATTTTTAATTTTTAACTTCACTTAACTGTAATTATTTAACAGACATAACTTTAGTAAGGGAATGAAAGTTGTGGTTTTATTTGCATTTTTAATTTTTAACTTCACTTTTACTTAGCTGTAGACATTAAGAATTTACGGGTTATCTGGCATTATTTTAAGAGGATGAAAGATTTGGTTTTATTAAGACTTTCAAATTAATTTTATTAAAGAACTAAAGTGACTTTCAGTTTTTGGTATATTTTGTATGATTAAAATAAGTAAGCTAGCTATTGCCTCATTCCCAAGTCATAAAACCAATGTAAACATAAGTAAACCTGACTGTCTAAACCGAACTGTCCACAAAACCAAACAGTATGTATCGTCCGATAGGATGCATTTTTTTGGAGAGTTGATCTTCAAAATCATTGTGACCTAAAAATGACAAAAAACAAATGAAAATACCTTGCTTATTTTGAAGTAATGTAGAAATAACCTTGAACACAATGTAGCAATTAGAGTCTAATTAAACATTAAGGGCCTGTTTCAAGTGGAGTAAAAAAAATAAATGAAAAATCACTGTTAGTTTATTGCTGTCTGCCCTGCCTAATGATAATATTTAACAATAATTTTGCATTCCTATTTCGAAGATAACAACAACAAAAAAACATTTAAAAAAAAGATCGCTGAAGTTAATCTTTGATGTTAATTTTTCTATGTTTTTAATAATTTCTAAAACAAAAATAAACCTAAGTAAAAATTTTCAAAAACACATTCAGGAGAAAGTGTAATAAATATGTCACAGTTTTCAATGTTGAAGATGTCCTAAAGTTGGCCCAAAACCAGAAGTATTATTCTGCTGTGAGTCAAATTTGTGTAATCAGAATCTGAGGGTTTTTCTTCTGCAGCTTACCCTCAAAAGTACAGTTCCTCAAGAGTAAAAGTAGTGAACAAATAAAATATGTTAATTTGCATGCAAATTTAAAAATGACATTTACAGTATTATTTTATCTTTGAAAAGTCGAACATTAATCATGTCATAAAGAAAACTATTGTATTTAATTAATTATCTTTCAAATACATTGTTTAAGTTTAATTACTACTATAATTAATTTCCTAATATTTAATTAAACATAATAATTTATCATATTAACCATTCCTATATCACTTGTTACTTTCAATTTTAATTTCTATTATTTTTTTAACTTTTCGCTGTTGCCTATCAGGTTAGTAATTGTCCCGGAAGTTTCTCTTTCTGATTTGAAAGTAATTTTAAATTTGGAATATCTGCCAATTGAATTTGGATAACATTGAAGTGGTTTTACCCCATATATTTCATTGATTTTAGTTCATCCCTTTAATTCATATTACAAAGAATGTTGTGCTTACTATTAATTATTTTTGTTAATTATATGCTTACCGTAGTATATAATTCAATATAAAGTAAAACTAACACTTTCTCAAAATGGCTTTACCAAAATGTCATTGATTTAGTCCAAGCTTTTTATTTATATACAAACAATTGTATGCTTATTATTTGGCACTTAAAATAAATTGGTTAAATTTCCATAATTACAATAAATTTTATTTTTTATGAATAAATGCTTAGTATTGAATTCAATATAATTGACACTAATGTGGTATACACTTTCAAACAATGGCTTTACTCAATAAATGTCATTGATTTTAATTTATCCTTTTATACTCATATTTTCATTAATATTGCTTATTATTTGGCACTTCAAATGATTTTAATTCATCCTTTTATACTTATATTTTCATTAATGTTATGCTTATTATTTGGCACTTCAAATAGTTATATCAATTTACAAAATTGCATACAATTTTATTTAGAATAGTATGGTATGTAAACCAGGGATGTAGCTAGAAAAATTCGAGGGTGGGTAGAAACAATCTAAGGGTGGGTGGTAAAATATTTAAAAACAATAATTTTACCTGTTTCATATGATTAGGCAGGTTGGAATTAGGCTGGCTGGAAGGCCTTAAAATTATTCTTAGGGTGGGTAAAACATTTTTAGGGTGGGTGACCCCCGTGCTCCTCCGCCCAGCATAATTACATCCCTATAAACACTTGTGGAAGCTTGAATAAAGAAAACCCAAATTTAATTTTTTTTTTTTATAAATTTCTGTAATGTGGTGTTTAAAAACTAAAAATCCAACAAAATTGACATGAAGTGTGTTATTCCTCTCCTAAAATAATATTGAAAGTGTAATGGACTCCCTGCTGTTGGTTATTAATTTAAATTAGAATAAATTAACAACAATTATGAGAATTCTTTTTAACTATCAAATGGGTTTTCCTTTTAATCTGTTAATTCATAATTACAATTTCGTTTCTATCAAGTGTGGTTACGGATTCCCGCTGATTGTTCATAAATTAAATAAGATAGAAATAATTAAATTTTAAAAAATATATATAGAAACCAAGTATCAATTTAGTAGTATTTTAATTTAATTAAATTATTCATAAATCTTTTTATCCTCATCATAACAGTGTTTCTTGTCTGGCATTCCGGTTTAACAAGAGACGTGCATGAGGTATTTACAAATTTTGTGATGAACTACTGTACAATCAATCGTCCCCATCACATCACTATTACTAATGGTTAAGAATTTTGAATTGTAGAAAACCACCAAAAAAACAAGTCTCTCTTCTGAATAACCTCCAGGTCTGTGCCATCTTCCTAACGAAATTTGATGGTTTTAACTTGTTATTTTCTAAACTTGGCTTGTTGTCGACAGATCTTTTATGTTTTTTTTACAAGTTTCTGAATGTGTGTCATTCACTTCTAAAACTCTGTTCTATTGTTGAGTGTTAGTTGGCTGAGTGGTAAAACCTTTGACTTGTAATATGAAATTATAGGTTGAAGTCCCATTGTGGACCGTATGTGAGGTTTCACCACAAAATGAGTCTCATGGTAGGAATATCCAACATTGTGAATATTGGTACCATCTAATAGAGCATAATATGAGCTGTAATCTTCACTTTAAAGTACATTCATTGGACAAAGAGATCCAAAGATATGAGCATTTGAAGTTTTCATGGAAACATGGTTTTGAGAAAATCTCAAATAAAGCAATCTAAAAACAAACAATTAAAAAGACAATAAATCTCAGAAAATCTGCATGAAGGATACTTTCATACATGAAAACTGACCTAAAAAGTATATTATAATGAAATATAAGTACATAGTATTTATAATTTATTAAAACTAAATTTCTCAAAAATTCAACTTCAGACCTAATTTGGTGATTATCTCAATTTGATCTCACCTACATACGATGCGACTCATTTTGTGGTGAGAATTCGCATATTGTATTAAAAAGTTTTTGACTGTTCATTATTTCTAAATAAAACTCTGTTCTGTTGTTGAGCGTTAGTTGGCCAACCAAGTAATAAGTTTTACAAAACAAAGTGTAACATTAAGTGAAATGTATGCACGGGTTCGATTCCTTTTCACAACGACTATACAAAAAATGGTTTAAAATTGTCAAATGCCGCCTTACTTTTTTGGCCATCACCAAAAAAAAAAAAATAATTAACCAAAGTGTCCCCTTAATTCTTTAGACTATTTCCATAAAAGATTATTAATTAATTAATCAAAGGACTATCTATAATAGTGCTCTGTCAAGCTTGAGCTAAAAACCAAAAAATACTCTTTGGAAACTAAGACCCCCAGAAAAAAAAATCATTAGTTTATCACACTACCAAAGCTTAATAACTGATAAGGGCGGAAGTTTTTTTTTTTAACCGACCCTCTGATATTGTAGTTATCTCAAATTGGGCCAGATCATCCATCATTATTTTAGACCAGTGCACCAGCCAACAGCGAGTATTGATCATTGTAGGCCTATTTTTTGAGTACATCGTTTGAGCTTGAAAATCGTGTAATTAATTTATGTTAAGAAAATCCAAAGCATTTCAAGTAAATATGACAGAAAAAACAGTCATTTGCGAATAGTAGTAAAGTGAGTAAACAAAAATCCGAATTTCCCCCAAAAGTGATGTGCGCGAATGTGATAAACTAATAATTTTTTTTATGGGGTCTAATGCATGAATCGGGATACGCCCTTGTCACAGACCAAGGACAGAATCTAAAGAGGACCCTGGTCAGCACCTGCTGCGTCTCGGTCATCCCGGACTCCGGCGCCTCCTATCCTAGACTAAGTTATAAAAACTAGTTGTAACAGCAAAAAGTTGAGAAATAACAATTAGACAACGACAAGTGAGTTTTCAATCCAAATTTGAAGATTTTATTAGATGGTGACTTCAGATCAACAAAAAAATAATGCATTTTACAACCATGGTGCAACAACCATAGTCACAATAAAATTGTAACTACCAGAATGGACAAGCAGGCGTGGATGAATTAGACATCACTTGTACTACAGTTGAACATCCCTGTGAGGACACCACACATAAGCCAACAACCTATAATAGCCACTCATTCAAAAGCCTCTTTGTTTTTCCTATATAAGGCCCCCAGGAATGTAGCTAGAAAAATCCAAAAGTGGGTGGTAAAAATGTAAGGGTGGGTGGTAAAAATGTAAGGGTGGGTGGTAAAATAATCAACACCAGTATTTTCACCTTTTTCAGAGGCTTAGGGTGGATGGTGAGTTGAAATTAGCCTGGGTGGAATGCCATAAAATAAGCTTTAGGGAGGGTGGAACATTTTTAGAGTGGGCGGCCCCACCCACCTCCGCCCAGCATAATTACATCCCTGGGCCCCATAATTACATCCCTGGGCCCCATAATTACATCCCTGGGCCCCATAATTACATCCCTGGGCCCCATAAAAAAATTATTAGTTTATCATCCTGCGCACATCACTTTTGGTGAAATCCCAATTTTTTTTACTCATTTTACTGTTCAAACGATCGTTTGTTATATTCACTTAAAATGAATTTTCAACACAACTAGGAATAGGCCTTCAATGATCAAAATTTGCAGGTTACTGGGTCGCGTATCTGCGTCGTATTTGCACGAGTCTAAAATAGTGATGGACTATCTAGCACTCCTATGTGAGATCACTAGTAGGCCTACGACATCGGAGTGCCAGTTAAAAAAAGCCTCTCGCCCTCATCAGTTTTTATGCATTGGTAGGGCGATAAACGATAAACTAATAATTATTTTTATAGGGCCTAATAAGGTACTTTCTTAAGGGGCCACAACCCGTAAATGGGGGTGGACAATTTTTGATATAGAATTTGGATTTTTTTGTATGATAAGTTACCTTTCTATAAGCAGCCACCCTGGAAAATTTTGTGATTTGTTTGACAAAGAATACACATTTCTATATAAAATCAGTGTATTGTAATGGCTAAAAGTCATATTACTGAATCAATTGATTTTAAAAAATAATAAATACTATTAAAGATGTATTGTCACCTGAAAAATGATAAAAAATTGATTTTAAATATAACTTGCTTATTTTGAAGAAATATATAAATTATTACCATTCAACTCAAAATTAGAATATTAAAAAAATATTCACCCCTACTTTTCAACAATATAATGCTTAAAATTAGCAAAAATCCATAAAAAGGTTAGAAGCCTCTAAAATGTTGGTAATTTTTTAGTGTAAAAATCTTATTAAACAATTTTTAAATACAGTAATTTCTATTCTAAAGTTCATAACTTTGTTGTTACTTTAATATGAGCAAGTTAACTTCAAAATTAATGGTTATGACTTTTGGTCATTTTTGAGTGACAATACATCTTTAAATAAAATATAAATTGCAGTGTCAAGAAAATTGAGAGGCTCTTTAAAGTTGACAAGAACATAAAATTTCAGACAGAAACATGTAAACATGATTTTTACAATTTGGCCCCTCTATTGGCCGAACTTAAGCAGTCACTCCTCATAAAGTGGACGCTGAGGATGTCCGCTTATGGGAGGTTCAACTGTACTAAATTGTACAAGATTTAATCTTGTGAGTAAGAAAGATTCTGTTTAGAACCTTTAACTACTACAAGACTACAAGACCCGAAGACAAAATATTTTGCTATCCTGAATGGCTTGATATTAGCCATATTTTGAACTGTTACTGTATCATTTAATCTAATAGAACAAAAGCATGTAAATTATTGTAGAAGTGTCTGCAAACAACAAAAGCAGAACTCCCTGTAACTCAACCTGGGAATATTTTCAAACACATGGGTTTTATATCTGATTTCATAGGATTAGTTACTCCTTTAATTTCATATTATCAGCATTCCAATGACGTTTAATATATTTAATTTAATTTGGCGGGTTAAGAGTTGCTGTAGATTTGATCCCCTTGTTGAGTTGATTGTGCATTAAAGTGTTTTAAGTTTGATTTTATCATCATTTCATTTGAGAGTTGGAAACTATGTCTGCAGTGATGGATTTCTCTCTGATATTTATCAATCATATAATTTCAGTAAAAAAGTTCAAGTAAATCTTTAGAAATGAAATTAATATGAGAATGTAAATAATGTTTATTTAATTTAAGTAAATTAGATGTTTGCCATAAGGGTATCTATATTTAAACTCTATAGTACTACACTATATTAAGATACAGTATAATGACGTTGCTTTTCACAGGAGAAATTTATTCCCGATTAAAGATACTAAAGCAAAGTTGATTTAAGATAAAAGTGTGTATACAATATATTTTTTTTCATGACAAATATACATTTTATACACACCTTTATAGTCTCTGTAAAAAAATATAAAGAGAAAAAGCACTAGATAAAATGTTTCTTACTTATTTTTTATAAATTAGAAAAAAAATATTAAAAAATGCTACTATGCTAAATCTTTGTTTTTTGTTTGTTTTAATTCCAGGACCATTTTTGCAGTATTTTATTGTTTACAAAATTTCAAACCTATGAAAATTAATCAATACCTATTTCTAAGTATATGTGCAGATGTTTGTTTCAATTGTCCTTATAGTTCGACAGCGCATTTGTACATTAATATTTGACATTCTTTCATCTTAATCGATTGATGTTCATATCTAAGCAATTGATTTTTTTTTTGTAAATTGAATGGCTTTTTGATATTAAGAACTCATGTCTGATTTGGAGATAAGGAAACATTTTCAGTTTCAATAAACCCAGTTTTCTCAGTTTGCATTGACCCGAGCAAGTTCCGATGTTCTTTCCTTGTCTCCAATGAATGATATTAAAAATATTGAAACTATGTCACTAGGTCAAGTGTTTTTTTTTTTTGGTTTTAATATTTCAATTAAAAGGTGTTTCTGATAATAGGTTAATTAGCTAGTGCTGGTCAAATTTTATAAAATTCTGTAATGTCGAAATAAACAAAAACTAGAAGTCATCAAATTTGATAAGATTAGCATTACGTTATGTGATGAAGTTAAAATCATAACAAAAAAAAGTTTTTTGTTTTGTCTTTTGTGTGATCGTTCCCATTTTTCTTTCTTAAAGATGCATTGTCACTCAAAAATGACCAAAAAGTCACAACCATTAATTCTGAAATTAACTTGTTTATATTAAAGTAACATCAAAGTTATGAACTTGAGAATAGAAATTACTGTA
>JAOTQE010012613.1:0-10976 GCA_025631205.1 Nesometra sesokonis | reverse complement strand
TAAATAGAGATAAGAAGAGATTGGCAAAACCTGGTATAAAAATTGCAAAATTGGTTAAGGGAAAAGTATCCTCATGTGATTTTGATAAATGACCCCTTATTTTAAAGCTCACAACAAGTGCAATATGGTTTCAATATTAACTCAATTTTTCTTCAATCTTGTGGTTTTGTCATGACATGCTCAAAATGTTAAATGTAAGTAAACGGACCTTTAATTCTTTCACACCATCTCCACTTAAGGCAGAAACCATGAACACCTTTTCAAAGAGATGCCAGCCACTGCTTTCATTAAATTCCCTAAACAACTCCTGCCTTTTTCTATTTGCTTCTAACTGTTGATTTTTTTCTTCTATGTTAACTTTTTCCTTAGAGCGATGAATCCTTGAAACAGAATTTAGATTGTTTACATATTCTTTTAAAAGCTTAGCCATTTCAGTATTCATTTTCAATTCATCATTTTGCAAATATGTTGAAAGTTTATCTCCATCTGAATATCCTTCATCAGGAATGTCTATGTCATCTTCTGACAGTTCTTCAGAATCTATTTGAATGTCTGCTGTACTGTGTGGTGCTTCCTCAGAAATTGTCAAAGAACCTAAAGGGCTGGTATATTTATCAGAAGTAATTTCTGATGGCTCATCTTCAACTGACAACAATCTGTCAGTTTCATCAGAACTAGCTGTCCCTACTCCTCTGACTGACACCAGCGTGTCATCTTCTCTATTGTTCTTATCAGCATCTCCAACAGTATACAATCCTTGAACTGACATTAATCTGCCAGTTTCATCAGAACCAGAAGTCACTACTCCTTCCCTGACTGACTCCAGTGTACCATCTTCACTTTTGTTTTCACCAGTACCAGTGGACAATCCTTTGTAATATAAGTATTTGCTACGGAACCCTTTGTTTCTAAGAAGTTTCTTAGTGAGCCTTCCACTCATCTCAATTGGTTTACCTTCAACTACCCCATTTGTCAATAATGCAGTCAATTCTATTAAACTCTGTTTGTCCTTCACAATATCCACCTGCAAAAAGAAGAAGTTTTGGTCAAACCTAGTTTCAATACCACAATTGTGTACCTGCTGGTGACTTTAAAGCAAACAAAGAAACAACCAACAACTTAAAGACCATATGTCATGGTATTTGAATGTTAAGAAAAGTTTGTAAGCATGCTATGATTAATAAAATTATGTAATATAAATCCAACTTTTATAGAAATAAATTGAGGCATGACTTGGCAAAACCACCAAGTTGTAGGAAAATTGAAAACTGAGTTATTAATTGTTAAAACCATATTATATTTTTCGTAAGCTTAAAATGAGAGGTCAATTATCAAAATCGGATATGTATAACTGAAGTCATTTAACAAAATATACAAAATATACACAACTTTCCTTTGTATTTGTTTATATTTCCTGTTGTTTATTGGCTTATTTCTCAATAACTTCCTGCGCGACAACTTGGTGGTTCTACCATGACTAGCCTTAATTAGCTTCAAACTTAATTTTAAACACCATATTTTATTGCAATTTTCAATACTGGGGGAAAATGCAAAAATTCAAAAAGTCAAGCTGCTGATGTCCTATAACATCATACGGCACAACTAAAACGCACACGTCGTGCATTTCCTATAATGGAAAAAGCCTATTAGCAACTACACGCATGTATTGTGTGCGAACAGTGTACATGGTAATGGTAACTTCTTCAAGACAGCAGTTAATTTGACCTCTCATCATTTTTAAGTATTTCTTTTGTTAATCAAACAGCATTTGTATAATATTTCAACAGAAAGAAAATGATAACCATGTGAAGGACATTTTAAGATTAATATAAACCATTTTAAAATGTGTTTAGGATCTTTGATGTCTCTTATGAAAGATGGTATGCTGTTAACTTGTTTTTCGGCCTTCAAGCTGAAACACAATGAGAGTGGTGATGCATTCTAACCATGGATCAACAGCAAGGCTCAATTTAGTACTAGCCCTGCATACAATGTCTAGTTGAAAACATGCCGGGCTAGCTAACTTACCTCATCATGTTGCTCGGTTGTCTAGTAGACTTTTAAAATTTGTAATCCTACCATTTTATGTAATTATTAAGAAATTTGTCCTAGGCCTATGCTACATTGCTAGGCCTGAATAAGTTTAATAATATTTTGAAAGAACACCACCTGTTTTGATTTTTTATAGAAACTGTTGTACAATTAACCTTTCATTTCTACAAGTTCCCATAGCTAAAGTAGTTCTCAATGCCTATTTTTGGGGAATACCTAAAAATATTGTACTCGCTGTGGCAAAATATTGAACTTGTCATTGTCTCATTCAATATTTTGTCACAGCTCGAACAACATTTTTCAGTATCCCCCTCAAAGGCATTCAATATTATATAATTATTACATCCCTGTCCACAATGTTGTAAAATGCCAATATTACACCCTTGCTCAGATCCCTTTCAGACAAAAAAAACTGAATATCAGAATTTAACCTTATATGTGAAAGGGTCTAAACTGACAATAATAGAAGTTATTTATGATACAAACTGACAAATACAAATATCTTGGTGTGTGGATAGATAATGATTTAGGTTGGAATACAAATACAAATAAATTATATTCTAAGGCAACTCAGCGACTTCATTTCTTAAGGAAAATTAGAAACTTCAGTGTTGGCAAAGACACATTATTATTATTTTATCAAAGTATTATTCAATCCGTCAATACTTTCTGTTGCATCGTTTGGTTAAATGGTTTGACAAAGGAAAATTCAAATAAATTAACAGGAATAACTAAGAAAGCATGTAAAGTTATAGGATGTGGAAGTAGTGATATCCATGAAATATGCGAAAAAGCCATCCTTATTAAACTTAAAATAATAATTGATGATCAAACCCATCCCTTGAATAAATATGTTAAGTTCAGGCGATCAGGAAGAATAATTACACCAAAAATCAAGACTAATAGACATAAAAATTCTTTCATTCCAAGTGTTATTCACCTTTCAAATCGGAGGTTTAGTAGATAATTAAGTTATTATTGTTGTTAATTATGAGATCGTTATTGTTTTTGTAACTCAAACACACCAAGGAAATTATCATATGTAAAGTATGACTAATAAAGTGAATCTGAATCTGATACAAATTTGTGTGTGAAAGGTACTTTCTATAAATAAAAACTTAATACCTTATTTAAGACAAGTATACAAGGTGTTTCTTGATGGTTGTTCAACTCCATCAATATATCTGTACTAATCTTCTTGCACGTCCACTTATCTGCCACATCAATGATAACTATAACTAGAACATAGTAGAAAAAAAATTTGTAAACTTTATATTGTAGTTACAAAATCATACAAATTATTTGCAATCAAACTGGACTTTTCGTTAAAACAAACCAACCCACTTAGCCATTTTTGTTTTGAGTCCTTACAGTCAATTTGTCACCTTTATTCATTGATGTCAATGAACTGAACTTTTGTCGCAATATTTCTTCTCTCTGTTTTGATTTCTTACTGTAGTAACTAACCTATTACATATATTTCAAACTCCATTAGGTGTACATAGTTGACTCACTTGTTGGAATATTTGTTTTTGTTCTATATGGAACAACATTTGGGTTAGGCTTGCATCCATACCATCAATTATAGTTTATTTCTATATTAATTTTTGGGTGGATTTGGAAAATTTTGGAAATGTGAGATTTTATTTATAATTAGTATTTACTTACTCAAATCTGCAAGTTCCAGAGATGACTTGGGAGAAACGATAAGCTCTCTGGGCAAAGAATGGCTGTAAAGAAAAAACTGAATAAAGCTAATACAGTCGACACTCACGCGCTCAGAAAAGTTTTATGCTACATCAAACCTTTCTAAAAGTCCTAAAGTCATGAAAACAATGTAAATGGGCTCTCTTTAAACTCAACTGTAAGGAAAACTGAAAAAAATAGACAGATATGGATAAAAAGTTAACTATCCAAAAATCCAACCATCTTTCTTGATGTTCATTTTTTTTGAATGAGATAGTCTTAGCACAGAGGTCTATTATGTTTGACATTAATGTAGTTGGGTTTATATAGCACCTTATGCAGTAGTCTCAAGGCGTTGATTACCAGATGTTACACATTCATATGACGTTCTACGCCACTAAAGGTCACATCATCTTGCTGTCTGATGTAGGCGCTCATTCATCTGTCCAGAGCAGGGGATGTATGAGCCAGTACACGGGGGTAACCCCTACTCATCTCAAAAGATGTACTGGGTTCTTTATAGTGCACATGAGCAGTATGTGTACACTGGGCCTACGATTTATAGTCCTTATCTGAGAAGACTTGTTCCACCACCAGAAGAACCATGGTGCAAGTGGGCCTCAAACCCATGCTGTTGTTATTGCTGTGGTTCACAATTCCCCTGCATTAACAGCACGGCCATACAACTCGCACATTATCATATTTTGTTTTTGTACAACTGTATTCATTGTATTGTAATTCACATGGCGTATGGGTAAATTACCACTTTTTAAATTTTGGAAGACAAGATTACCGTCTAGCCGACTCCTTAGTAACCATCCCTGGTGTGTCGAGAATTATCTGAAAAACAAATTAAAATGATATATTTTATCTGTGACAAAGATAAAAGATAACTTTATAAATCCCATTCTTGAAAATTAATTTGCTGCCTTAAAGTAAAAATAAATAATACAAGACAATCATGAACAATTGCTCCCTCATCTACGTTTTTCTATCCAACATGTCGTCTGAAATCTCAGTTACTGTAAAATGTACTATAGTAGAAAATTTAGATGGCCGGCATAGGCCTAATAGTAAACAGTAAACAACTTGTTAACCTGTGAACCTTGGTTAAGGTGAAAGTAATTGTTTATAATATTTAGCTAAAATTGATCATGAAAACCACTACTGTTATCAAGGTCAAGAAAGGTTATAGTGTATTTTGTTATTTTAAGACAGCAGCTAATACTGTAGATAAGCCTAAATAGGTCAGCCCAGTCTTGTTTACAGTTTTTGTCAAATTTGAAGTAAATCGGTCCAATAGTTTTTGAGATATGGATGCAGAGAAACAGAAAAACAGACAGACAGACAAACAGACAGACAGCAAGAACCACCATGTACCTAGCAATAAGAACTGGTAATGGTATTGCAGGGCTTGATTTAAGTACTAGCCCACCGTACAATGTTTGATAAGAACTGGTCTGGGCTAGTAACTATTAATTCCCCTGAGCGCACTGGTCTAGAGAAATGTTTGAAAACATCACAAAACAGACTAGTTTTAATATAAATTAATTTGAAATATGATTACCTACATAAAAAGATAAAACCAGGTAAAACCAACACATTCCATGTGATATTGTAAGTTGCATCATACATAGTTGAATCATACAAATAGAGAATGATTTGACTAGTAAAATATGTTATAGGCTAGTGAAATGTACAATTACCTACCCCAGTGGACTAGTCACAAGGAAAATATAAATCAAGCCTTGTATAGGTATGTACAATCATAGACATACTCCATGGTATAATATACCTCTTTCTTGCTGTTATAATGTGTATGCCACGTTATTGTAGGGGGAAGCTCCAAGTAGCATAAATATACCACAGTAACACTCATGAAAATTACAGTACCACAATTATATCATTAAAAACAAACAGAAAGACATATAAAGACACAAAATGTTGAGTAAAAGGAGGATATTATGATATGGTGTAGGTGGTTATTTCTGAGCATTTACATGGGCAGATGCAAACTTTTGGATAAAGGGGCCTGTAGAGAATCAAAGTTTTAGGGGGTTCTGGGGCATGCTCCTCAGAAAAATTTTGGTCTTTAGATGTCCGGAAATGTCCTCAAAGGCGTGTTAAGGGATCAAGTCTCGTCTTATATTTGCTGATTATTTTTTGTTTCATAGAAATTGTTAATAATGTTGATATTTCTTTTTTTTTTGGGGGGGGGGAGGGGTGCACCTGGTCCTCTCCCCCTTAAATCTTCTCCCAATTAATATTTACCATTTTTCATGTCAGCCCTGCTGGGAAAACACTGCTTCATTATACAATATACTTACTACTTGAGTGTCGCCCTCTGTAAGTACGGCTGTTGCTTGACGTCTAGTAGTGTGAACCTTCTTGGACACTGCACAGATCTAGGAGTTCATTAAAAAACAATTGATTTTAAATGTATTTAAGGGTAATAAATTACAATAAATTTACATTATTTTATTTGAAATACAAATAAACACATTTTTTACCACCAAAATACAAAATTCTCATTTGGCTAAAATAAAAATTACTTCTTTCACCAAACTGGTGAAAAGTCATTTTTATCGGTTTTATCATAAAAAAATTTTTTAAAGAATTTATAGTTTGGCTAAAAAATCGACAACCCTTAGCCAGTTTGGCTAAAAAAAAATTAACCCTAGAATAAGGGTTACAAAATGTTTTGAAACTAAATTCATTCTCTTGATGGTATGAACTCTTTGTGATGAGTGCCACCAATTTACATTGTCACTGACCAGATGATGTATTATAGACTGTGAAGCTGATATTTTAGTTAAGGAAACAAACACATACAAAAGACAAATAAATAGTTCATCAACATCAAGGAAAATATAAATACCATGAACAGAGACAATGAACTCTCACATATCAATCATTTGCTGTTGGTGGAGGGGGAGGGGCATGTCCAGTACCATCGACTGGTGATGTTCATTACAAAACGACTGTAACATCAAGGTGATGATACACTAGTGGACAGTGAAGCATATTTGGTTCTGAAACATTCTGTAATTTTGCTTAAATTTTGGTGTTTTTGTTGCAAAAAAAACATCAATGTATATCAAAATTTTTCAAGTTCACAAACCACAAAAGAGTATATTATGAAATGCCACCCAGAAACACTACTGGAGGAAGAATTCCATTAGTTGACTATCAGTTGTCAACCATCTCTCTTCCTGCTTGTCTAAATATTATAAAACTTCTCCACAACTGAAACAAATGTTTTAAAGGGAAACTATGGGATTCAAATTTCTAAAGGTACTCTTATTTGTCCAAATGTTGTTCAATTTTGCCAGTTTGATCACGACTAATTTTCCTATAAGATATAAGACAATTAGTCGTGATCTAAGTGGCCAAATTTTACAAAATTTGGACAATAAGATAATGTATGAAAAAAATGTTTACACAGTAGGCAATAAATCAAAAAGTTGGTCTACTACTCATATTACACAATGCAAAAGAATAGGACTACAGATTTTGAAAGGGTTGTGGTTGAAAAAAGTATCAAACGTCACATTAAGAATTGCTTGTTTTAAGGTTAATTTGACCGATTTATCTATTTATGTGAGTTATATTTGTGAGTTTATTTTTCGGGTAGAATCTTTTCGAAATCTCTAATTTTCCTATTCTTTAACATTGTTTGATTTAAGTAGTAGACCCACCTGATTTGTGACTCATTTTGCAACATGTTTTTTGGCATTATCACATTTCAAATGTGGTAATATTTCATCTGTCAGGTCACAACAAATTTATCAATAGAAAGTTTAATCCTGGAGTTACCCTTTCACAAACACTCACCCTCCTTCCAAGAAGTGTATTGACAAGTGTTGATTTGCCGGCATTAGGTGTACCAATAATTGCAACACGAACACAGCGAGGATTTTCTGGCTGTTCTGGTGGCTTTATGAGAAGCAGTTCCTGTGCACCTTTATCAGGATTCACTGGTTCAAAGACTTCAGGACTTTGCAGGTCTTCATAAAATCCTTCTATAGAATTGTCATCCTTATCCTTGACATTATCATCTAATGTATGGGTTGATAATGTCTTCATTGAGTTGTTTAGTCTTACTCCTGATGCCAGAAAACATTGGTGTGGTTTACGTTGAAGACCAGAGATAGAAGGGCTACTGAAGTTACCTACTGTAGATAGAGATTCAACATTAAAATAAAAAAACATAACAGATACAAATCGCCCTGTCAACTGTCATAAAATCATTCACGAGTGTCAAACAGGGGAACTCATTTTGGAAGAAGCTGCTAAAATGAGGTGAAAATTGCATCAACATTTACGCAATTTTTTATGTTGTACAGTAATAGAGATAGGGAAGCTAACCTGATATGACAGACACAGCACAAAATCTGGCCCCAGCCCAAAAGTCATTCTCACTGCACAGTGCCAAAGTCAGACACCTTGTAAAGTTGGCTATATAGAACAAAAACTAGTACAGGAAAGGCTAGTGATGGAATGTATTGACTAGCAGGAGTTTAGGCTAGACCTACAATAAGCCTTAAGCTAGCCTAGGCCTATATGGAGGCCTACAATAGGCTAGGCTTTACCCAAACCCTTACCCAAAGACTGCTGTTAAAATATACTTGGTTAAAATAAATATTACAAACTAATAATTCCCCAGTGGCGGATCTAGGATTTTAGGTGAGGGGTTGAAAATTGTCATTTATCAATAGGAAAATAGCCTTTTTCAATAATGCATCTCTAAAATAGAGTAAAATAATCTATATTTTGTGTCAATTAAGGGGGTGGCTAGCCATCCAATTCACCCCCTTTAGATCCGCCACTGTTTCCATTGTGCAGTGTTTAAGCAGCCACTAGCCAAACAGCCAGATCATATGCTATAATGGAACTTGCTAAATATTTTCAGTCCAAATTAGCCAAATAACTAATGGATTTGTAACTAAATCTATATACAGTATCTTTTTGACAGATTTTGCTCATCAAATGTAATTTGGCAAATCAAGTTTATTAATTACTAATGGTACTAAAACAGTTAAACTTAGTGGTAAAAAAAAACTAAAAAAAAAAAAAACATTCACAGTAGCTAAGAAATGGCACTGTAGCTTGGTGGTAAGCCTGCTTGCCTTCCAATCTCTAGATGATGAGTTCGAACATAGTTGAATCCTAGGTTTTTCCCACGACCTAACTATGCCACTTCCTAAGCCTCATAATGAAACTTGGTTTAGAAAGCATGGTGTAGTTCTCATCTTGTAAGTAGCGAGAAAACTTGCTGTTAGATGCAGGGGTGAATGCAGGGGGTAGGGGTGATAAGGAGAATATATAGAGTGCTACTCATGATTTCCAAACAAAATAACATTAATAAATACCTAATGATGCAAATTTAAGTACAGTATGGGTTTTATCAACAAACAAGGCAACTTGGAACTTAAACTGACAAAAACATACGTTTAACTCAAGTTATCTTAAAAGAAAAAAAATCAGAGGCGGCTAGATATTCAGGGGCGGGTGGTGACGCTTGACAAGTATATTTTTTTTATTTAGCCTTATTCATAGAACTAGATCACATAATCTGATAATAGTTTCCCAGCCTTCCAGGCAATTAATTAAGGTATATTCAATGGGTATGGTACGAGTCAACCAACTTGGATAGGACTTGACTAAAAAATCTTGGGTAGGCCCTATGGCCAAAAGAAGGTTCTCCAAAAAATAAGTAGTTACAACTCATTTTGGGTTACAGTATGGGTTGGTTTATGTACGTGTTGTCTAGTACCAGGCTTGGGATAGGGACTAGGCCTATAGGAGAGAACTCTTTTTATGGAAATTGGCCTAGCCTAGGCCCTATAGGCTATAGTATTATGCCTGCCTACCTAGGCGTCCTAACGGGAGCAGGTCAACTCGTCACCAAACCAACTCGTCACCAGTCAACTCGTCACCATGTCAACTCGTCACCAAGTCAACTCGTCCCCAGGTCAACTCGTCCCCAAGTCATCTCGGCCACACCGACTCATCCTCAAGTCAACTCGTCACCAAGTCAACTCGTCCCCAACACAAGTCAACTCATCCATAATCACACAATAAAAAGACAATCAAAATAAAAATGAATTGTTAATCAGTTTGATTTGATCGGTGTTGTTAAATTGGACTTATTTCCAGTGGGGGTCCTTTTGGTGGTGGTGGCAGTGGCACCTTAGGCCTCCATAAAAGGTTTTGCACACCCTGCCAATGATACTGGGCCACATTTTCTCAGATTTTGATCTGACAAAAGTGGCAAAAAAAAAAAATTTATGCGTGAGGTATCCATAGGCTCCAGTGCGTGAGATTCACGCATATTGCGTGATGGCTTGCACTGTATAGGCTAACGTAAATAATTTAAGTCGGTCCTGAAAAAAACATCTTTTCAATTAATTAATTGTACTCTCCTATCGCAGTGAGAACCTCCAGATGCTTTTGTGCTTGAGTACATCTGTAAAAAGCGAAGATTAAAATGTTTGAATTATTTATTTATTATTTATTTATTTATTTTATTGGGCAGTACACCGGCAGACAATATACTCTTCGGAAGAGTGCACTGCGTTCTTTAACGTGCACGTCAGTCATGTTGTACCAATGGCTTAACGTCTCATCCGAAAGACGGTGCGCTATTAACTTGTATTTTTCGACTCCAGTCAAAACTTAAGGAGAGCGGGCCACATAGGAAAACGGCAGTGTCGGCGCTACGGTGGGTGGGGGGAATTGAAAGTTTCGTCGGGGACAAACCTGCTAGGCCAGGCGTGGATCCAAGGGGGGACCCAATGGACCCGTCGCCCTTTTTTTGAAACCCAAAATATAATTTTTTTCGCACAATTTTGGGCCGCTCAAAGTGCACCAGCACCTCCACCCCCTTATAGTAGGTTCACCGGGTCAAAAGTTAACCATAAAAACCCAAAATACGTTTAAAATATAGTACCAGGCCACAAAAATGGGGAAATGCCCTTTTTTGGCTTGTCAGAATAAAACGGCAGCAGCCACGCCCACCAGGAAAGTTTAACCGGTGATAAAAACCGGGGATACGCCCACCCAAACCTAGTTTAACCTGTCGGGGGTGCCCTGCCTGTCAGGGGTTTTGCCCCAGCGCCGCCACTGGCTAAAAGGCACGAAAAATGCGGCAAAATAACATTTTTTTTCTCTAACTGAAAACCGGGAACATGCACACCTCAAAGTCTGTCGGGGTTGCCCTGCTTTCAGGGAATTCC
>JAOTQE010012602.1:0-10976 GCA_025631205.1 Nesometra sesokonis | reverse complement strand
AACGTAACAGTAGAGAAAATCCGAACAAGATCGGAAAAATCAATCAAATAGCCACTAGGATTAAGCCCTCATCTGCACACGGATCCGTTTCTGGGTCTACCCTTCGTCAGTACAGCTTTAGGGCTGAACCAGCAATGAAAACCGTACAGCCAAAGCGTAAGCTTTTATAACGTTGGCCAGATATATCCAAATTTCTGGGAATGCTATACATGCCTTTGTTTGAATTTCGTCAACAAGCAATAATAGTTGATAATTCTAGTAGACACTCGATAACATTTTAACTATCTCTGCGTGTCTATTTAGATCTACCCAATAGCACTAATTGGTGTTAGATCAATCGACATACTCAAAGATACAAAGATACAATCTCTACCGTTAAAAAAAATGGCGGCCATCGGATCTCAAATGAAATACATTAAATATAATATAGATAAACGGAATTGGGCCATGCCCATGAAAACGAAAGACGGCCAAATATTGCAAAATTTAATAATTGTTAAACGTAACAGTAGAGAAAATCCGAACAAGATCGGAAAAATCAATCAAATAGCCACTAGGATTAAGCCCTCATCTGCAGACGGATCCGTTTCATTGCTGGTTCAGCCCTAAAGCTGTACTGACGAAGGGTATAAACGTCTCTGCCTATCAAGCAAAATCCTTCCCGGGTTGAAGTCCCCGTTGGTGCGTCTTCTTTCATGTTAAATGGATACTAAAAGAACTAATATACTGAAATTTAAATGCGAATTTGATTAGTAGGTCCTAGTATATTGCTAAAAATGTTGATTCAATCAACTAACCTACATGTTTGTCAGTTGGTCAACTAACTTTTTGTGAGGAAGTTTCATAATAATTAGTTACTTAATAATTAATAATTTTAGTATTGTTGATTTATTATATTTACACTTACATGATAATGCTGTGATATAAAATTAAGCTGTCAGCTTCATTTTGTATTTTGTGCGCCTGAAAAAAAACAGTCTTGACAATTCTAAAAAGTTTTTTTATTACACCTAGTCCTACTTATAAACAATCAATGTCATTACCATTACCACCATCTTCGTCGTCGTTGTCGTCATCGACATCATCATCACCATCATCTCATCATCACCATCATCATCATCATCATCGTCGTCATCATCATCATCATCATCATCATCCTCATCAACATCATCATCGTCATCGTCATCGTCATCTTCATCATCATCATCATCATCATCTCATCATCATCATCATCATCATCATCATCATCCATTGTCGTTACTAACATCATTTTTTTTATCAAAGGTCTTCCATTCTCGTTGTTCCAGGCCGTTGTCGATGCCTTCGTCGTCAACGGCACCTTCGTCGTTCTTGTTCTCATTGTTGTCGTAATTATCGTCGTCGTCGTCGTCATCATCATCATCATCATCATCATCATCATCACCACCACCATCATCATCATCATCATCATCATCATCATCATCCACATCAACAACAACAATACCTGCATCATAATCCTCATTATCTTCATTATCATCATCATCATCATCATCATCATTATCTTCGTCGTCATCATCATCATCATCATCATCATCATCATCATCAGCATCAGCCTCAGCATCAGCACCATCATCATCATCATCATCATCCCAAATCACCTGAACCTGAACCCATCAGCAGCAGCAAAAGCAGCATCAGATGAAGCAGTAGCAGTATCATCAGCAGCAACACCACCTTCAACATCAGCATCGTCATCATCAACGTCATTCTCAACATTGTCAACCTCATCATCACCATTGTTGTCATCGACGTCATCGCCATCAGCATCTGTATCAACATACTTTTCATTACCACCGCCACCAAGCACAAATTATTATCATGTCGTCATTAAGATCAACATCTTCATTCTTATTGTTTTCAACATGTTTATTTTTATTATTTTTTAATAGTGGATATGTACGGAACAGGCGTGCAACGCGTATTCAATGGCGATAGTCCCACTATATGATACACTGGGACCAGAGGCATGCAAGTTCATAATAAACCAAGGTAATTTCATCGTAATCATAATTACCAAAGTCATCGTCATCATCATCTTCATCATCATCATCATCATCATCATCATCGTCGTCGTCGTCGTCGTCACCATCGTCCACGTCGTCATTTGCATCGTAGTCGTCATATTCACTGTCACCGTCGTATTCATCGTCATCATCATCATCATCATCATCATCATCATTGTTGATCGGGCATAGCTGGATTATGTTCCAATATTCGACAAATAGTTTAACCTCTCGTAAGCGGTCACCCTCGGTTGTGGGAAAAGTACGCGAGGTGTCCGCTTACGATAATTTTGGCCGATAGAGGGCCAAGGTTGTAAAATTATGTATACGTCCTTATGTCTCACATTTCACTACATTCTCAACACAAATGATCTCTAATATTTCTAGACACCACATTCTATATCGTATTAAATATTGTTTATCATTTTTAAGATTGGTTCAGTAATATGATTCTCAGCAATTAAAATTACGATTTTTTTTTTATAAAAAATTTTATTCGTTGTACAGAAAAATCACTAAATTTTTCGGGATATCTGCTTATGGGATGTAAATTAATATACAAAAATCTAAATGTTAAGGCAAAAGTGTCCGCGTCCGTACGGGAAGTATCTTGGAGGTACCAAATACACTGATTAGATAGGAAGAACAAACGGGTCTTTGAATTAGTGTCCGTTATGGGGGTGTCCGCTTACGAGAGGTGTCCGCACAGGGAGGTTCATTTGTAACTACGTTTTGATTTTTTACTGTTTACCTTTTCCATCATGTTGTAAACATACTCAACAGCCTCACCGACAGAACTGTTAGTTTGGACATCTATCTTCTCCGCCTTAGCCAGCAAACTGTTGTAATAGTCAGCACACTTTCGATTTAATATTTTTTGCCGTTCTACGGATAATTTTACCTTGGACATTCTTTAATTTTTCCGTCAGTCTGTTAATCCATTGAAGTTGAATATAGCCTATGGCATATTTAAATACAAAATTAATTGAATGTAGGCCTATGGTATCTTTAAAATAAACTAATTGTAGGCCTATATACCAAAATCAATTAATTGTAGGAATATTGTTTCATTTCAAACCAAAATCAGATAATTGTAGGCCTGTACACCAAAATCAGTTAATTATATATAGGCATACCGTGGCATTATTACAGACCAAAATCAGTTAATTGTAGGCATATGACATTTTATAGACTAAAATTCGTTAATTGTAGGTCTATAGTATCTTTACAGACCAAAGTTTTATGACGTATGAAGAGAAACTTTTAGAAAGTCTTTGGCTGTATGAGTAAAAATAACATTATTTAAAAAAAAAACTATGAATACTAAGCTTGTCGTTGAAAAATACTGTAGTTTAATCATGGAGGTATAACATTTTTATACGTCCATGGCTTGTTCGTATGTAATTCACAATGGATTATCTGTTTTGTGTGTGGGTGGCATGTTATTGTGTATTAGCCTATAATAGCCGTAGAAGCGATGAAAGTAGAAATATGCAGTTAATGAACTTACTAAATGGTTACTATTACCATGCAGGTATTATGGGGTACCATGTAGGTTTATAAATCAACTGTATCTAAAACTTACACTGTTTTATAATACTTACTCTGTATAAATCTCTCGAATCATAAAATGGCGTTGAAAACTGTAATACTCCAAAGTGCAGATTAAAGTGGTAGTCCATTGTTTTATTTAGATATCATGGAAAACCCCAACTACTTCCTTGTTAGCTATATAGATTTCAGGAAAAAGACCTGGCGTAGGTTTTTAGTCTAGACAAAGATGTCGCCCTCTAGAAATATCTTTTGCTTGAGCTTGCACTATGTATGGACCCTAACCTTACGGTTTTTCTATCGTATATCATAGCATGCTATCATTCTAAATCTCTTTTTCAAAATTTCTCATTACTACGATCATTCCATATTAATATTTTCTTGGTGAAAAGGGAAACACATTTTATATGTCCTCCCCTGTGTTTATAGCCTCTCTACCCGAGAGATACCACTAGCAATTTAAAATTTTTTAATTATTTTTAATATATTTTATTATTATGCATGTAAATAATAATGGATGTTTTTTTCTCGACTTGTATATACTTACCTTTAACCTGATTACTGAATTTAATCCACTGGAAATACGAGCTATGTAGGTGTTTTATATATTTTAATGTATAAAAGTGTAAAGGTATATACATGGTTAGATAGGTAAAGTTTATGTGTCGTCTTTGAAATGAGTAAGAACAAGGTTGCATAAAAATACTTAGGCCTAGTATTCTAAATTTATTGTACAATATGCATCTTAGTATGCAAAATATTTGTATGGAGTTGTGTATATATATAAATATCGAGTATAAATGAAAAAACCAGATGAAATGAATGAGAATAAAAGTGGGTTTTAACTTCCACAAAGACCTCTAATTATTATCATAATTATGATTATAAGTTGTATCTGTTTTTTTTTTAAATTACAGGGTAGATTCAGCAGAGCTGGATAAAGGGCAGGGGTCGATGACGAATAGAGAGCCAAATTTTGTTTTGTTTCTAGGGTCCTCCGCAGGCCATTTTTCAAAGAAAAAAAAACTCTTGCAGACAACAGGTCTGACTTTGTCCATGGGAGATCTCATACACAGTCGATGCTGTGCTGTGCCTCTCTAATATCCCCAACACTGTTACTACAACTGACCGTGTAAACATAGCTATTTTGATATTTTAAGATGCACTTTTATTTTATTTTATGTAAATTTGTGTCAATCCATGACGAATGTGATATAAGCAGTTTGATTGTACATGACACCATTTCTCTACATACTCTATATATTATAAAATATTCTAACATTGTTTTTGTCTTATGTGTTTAGCCAGTGATCTCCCTCATATACGCTATAATTCCATCATAGGATGTTAAAACCTATAGCTAAATAAATTAACAATTGGCACCTCAATTAGTAGAATGATAAATGTTAGGCCAATTAAAAAAAAACAAAAAAATAAAAAATTAAAAAAAATGGAAAATGTTATACATTTAAAGATACCGTTTATTTTCATCCATAACTTATCTAAGCAACTAGTCTACAAACAATTGCGATTCTTCATTTCCTTTTAAATCTAACCTACTTAACGTATTTGAATTATTTATTATTCTTGTATATCTGTTCTATGTGTTGCGTGCTCTGTGATAAATGTAAAAGGGGAAACACACACATTCACTGTTCTATCTTCAACAAGCAGGTCATCGACTGCTTCCTTAAAAATCATATTGACACTAAATATTTCTACTGTTCTAATTGTCTTGTTGAAATATTTCCATTTAATCATATTACGGATAAAAAAGAATATAAACTCGCAATAGGCCTAAACCAATTAAGGTACGACCACGGCATAAATTTCCCCAACTTCAAACCATGCAAATCAATCTTTTTGAATTAAATGACATTAACGGTGATTTCGAAAACAAAAATTTACCCAATGTTAACGAAAAATGTGAATATTATTTAAGTGATACTTTTAATAAAAAAATAATCAATAAATCCCCAAATTTTAGTATACTCCACATGAATTCCCGTAGCCTTGTCAAAAACATAAACTCAATAACCGATTATCTTCTAACATTTCATCATAAATTTTCAGTCATTGGTTTCAGGGAAACCTGGTTCGATAATAAAAATTCACCTCCTTCCCTTACCCACATCGATGGATATACAATGGTCCAATAATCCGATCGTATTGGTAGGAAAGAAGGAGGTGTGGCTCTTTACATATCAAATCAACTTAACTTTAAAATAAGAACTTATTAAACTTGCCCTCCAACTCAAATTATGAATCCATTTTTGTAGAAATTGACACCAGACCAAAAAATATTATTGTAGGTATAATATATCGACCCCCAAACAGCTCCATTTCTCACTTTCTAACCAATCTAACAAAATGCACCCATTTTTTTTTACCGAAAATAATACCAAAATCACTGATCCTCTGGAAATTGCTACTCGCTTTAATAAATACTTTGCAGAAATCGGGCCCAATCTTGCTTCAAAAATCCAATCTAGCCCAAGTAGTTTCTCCAAATTTCATAAAACTCAATATTTTTCTCACCCACATCAGAAAAAGAAATAATTGATATTACATCGAGATTCAAAAACGGCAAAAGCGCTGGACCCGACGACATCGCGCCGGGTGTTGTTAAACAAATTTCTCCCCTCATCTCTGAACCTCTAGTTCACATTTTCAATATTTCCCTCTACACAGGTATATTCTCTACAGCCGTGAAAACTGCCAAAGTAATACCCATCTTCAAAAAAGACGACTCTCACTCATTTACTAATTATCGTCCAATCTCCCTACTGCCCTCCTTTTGTAAAATCCTTGAACGTCTCATATACGACAGGCTTTTAAACTACCTCTCTTTTCACAAAATCCTACAAAAAACTCAATATGGTTTCAGACCAAATAATTCTACTGCCTTTGCTCTTCTTGATATCTACAATAAAATTTCGTCTGCCCTTTCAAACAAACACCACACAATTGGTCTATTCCTCGATCTGTCTAAGGAGTTTGACACTATCGATCACTCTATACTACTTTCAAAACTAAACCACTATGGCATCCGTGGAACACCTTTATCTTTACTTTCAAACTACCTTCAAAACAGAGTTCAATTTACTTCTTTCAACTCACATTCTTCAAATGTCCTTCCTGTAACCTGTGGTGTCCCACAAGGTTAAATTCTTGGTCCTCTACTAATTCTCATCTACATCAATTACATTAAAAATGCATCTAAATTCTTCTCTTATGTTTTCTTCGCAGATGACACCAACATATTTCTCTCTCATCCAGATTTAAACAACCTAATTACAATTTTTAATAATGAACTCAAACATGTTTCAAATTGGTTTAAAACAAACAAACTTTCCTTGAACATCAATAAAACAATTTTTATTCACTTTTCTACAAAAAATAAAAATACTAATAAAAACCCCCATGCAAATATTTTCATAGATAATGTCCCTATCAAGCAAGTAGATCATACGCAGTTTCTAGGTGTACAAAATAGACAAAAATCTAGACTGGAAATTTCATATCAACTCAATATCAAACAACATTTCAAGAACAATTGGTGTACTCAATAAACTTAAATTTACTTTACCATCTAAAATTCTATTTTCCTTATATAATACACTCATTCTACCACATCTATCATATTGCAATATTGCGAGGTCGGTCACTTATGACAAACACTTGACACTCTGTCCTTGGACCAGTACAGAATCCACCAAATTAGACAAACTTTTCAAACTCCAAAAAAAGGCTATTCGCATCTGTTGTCACTCCCACTATTTATCCCACTCCAAGCCACTTTTTCACAAGCTAAAGTCTCTAAACATTTTTGACATAAACAAGCTCCAAACGGTCTTGTTTATGCACCAATATACCAACAATAAACTCCCAGCAACTTTTAACGATTTCTTTCTTAATGGATTCCACAATTACAATACCAGAAATGCTAACAAATACACAATAATTAACCATTCTAATACAATTCGGAACTCCGTCTTTCATACAGGTCCTTACTTTGAAACGCATTTAAAAAAACCCTAACAGACTCTTCCATTAATACATTCAAACAAAAATACAAGTCTCAACTTATATCCAAATACGACACTTAGTCTCCTCAAGTAAACATTCTTTCATATCATGCAATACCCTATTACATAAGATCCTGCCCCCCATCCCCGCCCCTATCGTGTTCCTTTGTGTCTTTGTCTCTTGTATCTGTAACGTCTTGTTTGCGTTCTGTCAACGTCTTCTTGTTGTTTTCCCCTCTTTGTAACATTGGATAACTTAAAATATTTTTTCTGGTGGAACCTGACCTAAAGCATCATCATTTGCTTATTTGGTTTCTCCAGGCACAATTAAATTGTAAATTCTTAAATTCTTAATATTGTATCACTGTATTATAACTATGTACATTGTGTAAATAAAAACGAACTTGAACTTGAATTAAATGAATGAATGAATGAATAGTGAGGTTTCGCAGATTTACGAAATACAAATACGAAAACAGATACGTCATACATTCTTGTAACATTTGAATAGAACACCTTAAATATCTGTCAGAGTTGGTCAGTATTTTACGACGATCATCAACAATTCATAGGTAGGAAATTTGATATATTTTTGAACACAATTAGGAACTTTCAAAAATTTGGGTGTAACGTATCCGTTTTCGTTTTTGTATTTCGTAAGATTGCGAAACCTCGCTAATGAATGAACAAACGAACGAACGAACGAGAGAACGAACGAATGAATGAATGAATGAATGAATGGATGAATGAATGAATAAATGAATGAACCAACGAACGATGGAAAGAACGGACGGATGATCAAATAAATGTATGTTGAAACGAACGAACGAATGAATACATAAAATGCATAATTCATTAATCAATATTTAAGAGTCCACTGCAGCAATGATGCAACCTTTTATTGTAATGGTACACATTTCATTGTAAAAGATTAGGGTAAAGTGTAGTTATATATAATGCAACTGTATGAATTTAATGATGAATATCATTACTTGGAAGGTTAAAAAGCAAAATAGTTCACAACGGCTTGAGCTATAATTAACCGAAGCACCACCTTATCCCCCACCTAATGAAAGACGTACGGGGTTCTTTAGAAGACTTATTTTACGGGATCGAGAAGCCACGGCCAAGCGCAGATGCTATGGCTATGGGTTGTTTCTCTCGAATCATCTAGATTATTAATAATTATCCATAAATCAAAATTGATTAAAAACATGATTGGCGACGCACTCTCTAACCAAACATATTGTGTTTTTTTTTTTAGGCAATGGTTCTATCCAAAGAATCAATATTGACTGGTTCATTGTAGTTCAATAATGTTTTACCACTATGTTACATTTTTGTCAATATTAATCAGGGGCAGATTTAAAGCCCCGCACCCTTTTGGAAAGTAAAATTATCACTATCATTAGCATTGTCTCTAAAACAAAAATATTCATCAAGAATTGATCCCTTAACACGCCCCTATAGCCATTTCCGGACATCTAAAGACTAAAATTTTCCGGGGCCCTTCCCCGGATCCCCCTAAAATGTTGACACTCTACCGGCCCCCTGCCTCCCCCTTTTCAAAAGTCTGCATCCGCCCCTGTTAATGAAATACTATTTCATAAAAGTGACTGCAGTTACATATTATGTCCATAATTGTAAACCATTGACGCTGTAGCATCGTTATAGGCTGTAGCATCGATATACAAACAAACAATACCATCGTGTACCCTCGTCTGCGTTAAATTAAATGTTCGGAAAAGGCTTTAAAATAATATGGAAGCATGTTACATAACTAGAAATTAAGACCAGAAGCTAAGAATTTGTTGTAAGTTAAAATAAAACGGCATCAGTAACCAATTAAATTAGAATACGAATTAACAAGTACTGTTCCTTGCTTCCAAACAATCCACTAACAGATCAAATATAACATTCATGTCTGGATTTGCGTTATCAATTATTTTATATGATCCAATAGTTTGCATTGCGTGTGGAATTTCAGAGTCTTCTAAAAGAATCGGCAGAAGAAAATTATATTTTCTCCATAGCGCTTCACTAAATGCACTGTCAAGTAACCAGCGTGTTACAAAGTTTTCGAGAAGCTCGTTTGAGATTATGGCAATGACGTAATTACTATTAATGATTATGCTCGAGTATCGTGAAATGATGTTTTGTCCAAGTAAATTTTCGTGTTTAAGAGTGCATATTTTGTAGCCTTTGTCTGTAAGCTTCCGCAGTAATTCATTGCAGATCGACTCACTTGTTCCAGATGATAACAGAAAGGCATCATCTAAATAAAAAAATGATTATAAAAAGTCAATACAGTATATTTTAAGCCATTTGGAAAAGACAAACAAATGGTAGAAAACTATCAGCCTTAAAAAAAATATAGACATCATATGAGGGCCACAATGATCATCATATAAAACTGTATAAAACATCATATGAACACCATAATCGACATCATGTGGATATGACCATTACATAGACATTATGCTGACATTTTAATGATCATCATATAGACATCATAATGGGCAGCATGTGGATATTTGGTCATATAATAAATATTTCCTCTATAATATAAATCTTACATGGACATCATGTACTTTATGAACATCATATGAAATTAGCACCATCATATAAATATGGCTATCATATGTACATCACATACTTCACATGGACATATGTACAGTATGGACCTAGATATCATGGACATCAAATTAAAACCTTTATTAGCATCAAAGAACTTCATATGGACATTCAGGGAAAATGTTAGAAATTTCAGGAAGATCGAGTATTAGGAAGAGCAATTGTCATATTCTAAGAAATAGAGAATTTTAAAGACTTCTTCTTGGATTGATATAAAGAAAGGTGTGGAACAATTGATTCCAGATAATGAAGTGATGTAGCAAAGCTTAGTGTGTCAGAACTGGACAACATTGAATAAAACACAATATATGTTTGTGATCATTTTATTCTCGGTGTATTAATATTAATAATAGTAGTACTGTAATCATGAATTCGACAAAACTAAACAAGTTTATAAGAATTAATTGGAAAAATCTTAAAACCCTTGTTATCGTCTCCGCTGCTCACGAATCTCCGTTTGCCAAAAATCCGTTTAAGTTATTTATAATTACTATCTTTACTTAATTTTACAGATTTACTGTAATATAGAGTTTTCTTTTTTTTTGTTGGGATTTCACCCACTTTTATTTCATTCCATTCATCTTCCATAATCATATACAAAATCAAGATAATACAAAGTATGTCACTAAGAAGCGGGATCGTCTTCACCGTTTCACATTCATTTCCATTATTGCACTATATATAAAAATCATAAATAATCTACATATTGGCCACCCTATAT
>JAOTQE010012591.1:0-10977 GCA_025631205.1 Nesometra sesokonis | reverse complement strand
ATATAATATAAGGTATGGTATTAAATTGTAATTTTTGGTAAAAAAATTGCATCAACATCAAATAAAAAGACTAGAATCATATTTCATATATATATATCTTTATTTAAAAATCAACAAGAGAAGCCATCATATTCCCATACCTTTAAGGCACTTTCGGCGTTCCATGGTAGACATGGCCTCACGATGATGCGTTCAGTCATCTTTCTCGCTCTCTTCACGTTTTAACGTTTGTATTTGCTATACATACAAACATACAGCAAAGGGGTTTAACCTACAAAATACAGGTTAAAATAACCGATTTCAATATATATACCGGTATTCCATTTTAACTTAATCATAATTTACAGTTTATTGTATACTTTTAGTTCTAGAAAGGCTACAAAATAGGACTAGCTTAGCACTCACTCTAGGCCTAGCTTTGGCCGATAACCGTAGAGAGGTCTGCTAGAAAGACAGACCCGACAGAAAGCAGTGTAGCGTGGTTTCCCAACAAAATGGGGCCTCCGACTAAACGTGGAATTGACCGTGGCCCACCACGAGGTGCCTTTTTTAGAGGGAGAGGTAGAGCAGGATGGCGAGGACGTGGCAGGGGTCGTGGTGGAGCATCTGATCACCGTTTAAAGAGATCAAGATCCCGTACTCGTAGCCCACCAAGTCCAAGAAGATCTCGGGAACGTTCAAACAGAACACATGATGCCCGAAGTCCTACTCAACATCCTAGGCCTAAAAGTTCTGAAATTGAAAACAATTATGATGGGGATAATGAGTGGATAGGTGGTAGTAGAAATACTAACAGGCCAAGAGAAGGTTTGGCTCCTGTGAATGAACATAGGCCTAGAGAACGTTTGCCTAGAACTAGTGCTAAGCGTAGATCGCTTTCACCTTCTAACCCTTCAGTATCGATTCGTCAGCAACAAATTCTGACAAATGTAGATGCATATTATGGAAATCCACCAGGAACTATGTATAATCTTGGAAACGATGGAGGCCAATTTATTTCATCAACTCCATTCACTGACACCAAGCTGCAGCATCAGATTTTACAGCCACCCGGAATACAGTCACAAACAAATTCACCTGTAACAGGCTGCATATATTCACAAGCAAATGTAGTTGGTGTCATCAGTGAAGATCCTAGATTAATGCAGAAACCATTTCAACAGGTAGGCCATAATCGGAATAATTTTTTTCTTAAATTCTTAAAGAGGTCTCAATTATTGGTATATTTACCAAATTTCATACTTTTATTTGTATTATTACAGTTGCACATTCTCAAAAACGGGAAAACAGTTAATTTTCAAAATTTAAGCCGGAATGACCCAATTTTCAATATGGTGTCTAACTGTGAATGTGTTGATTACCAAAATTGAAACTTAGTTTATAAGTAGATCTAATAAATTTATTGGTCTTTTATAAAAGATTTTAACTATCCACATTGTGATGTTAAAGAGAAATATTGCTGTTTTTTGCCTTTTATGAGCTTGTTCCAACTTTGAATGAATATAACTCCAATTAAAAATCAAATTAAGTTATTTGTTGTGTTAATACTTGTGCCTACTTTATTGTCATCCACCTATAAATACTATTTCTGAAATATGTATTGGTTCACTTGTGAGGACACAGGGTGACTTAAAAAATTAAAAAATGGCATTGTTGGACAAAGTGGGAACTTGGAGTGCAGGTAACTACCAACGGGAGGGAGACAGGTAATGTGAGGACAAACCTGTATAATAGAGGGGGACATAGTGTAGAATATAAAGTTATACTTTTATAGGTCTTCGCAATCCAGAGTTATCAGCTTTGAAAGGCAAAACAATTTGCGTTTTTTAATTTTGGAAAATCACGCTTCCTTTTTAAGGGGTCAATAACTAAAAAACGAAAAGTCAGATAATGCTAATTTTTTTGGTCAGTTCATTTTTCGCACAATAGATCATAATATTGGGGTTTCAACAAAATCTGTGACAACAGTGGAGCAGGAAATTTTCTGAAATTTGGTTGATTTGACACGGAATGACCCTATAATTTTTATTCATAAATTCAATAATTATTTTGACTACTTTGCATACAGGGTAAGAATTTACGCTCTCAAAAGTGTCAATTTTTTCTTCGCCAAGTTGGTGAACGATGACTAATTTTTTTTTCAACAGCTTATAAATTTTTTATCCAAATTTTAAATACAGTATAAACCAATGAAAATTGCTAAATTATCTGGAGGAAAATATTGCATCTTTATTTTTATACTGTTTATTTTGTAGTGAATTTGTCCCTCAAAATTAGTGTTAGCATGTCGAGGATCTGCCATTTTTTACAATTATTTTGTGTTAAGTATCAAATTGTTCACCATGTATGAAGCAAACATACTTTGAGAATTACATTGCAGAAAAAATTTCATCCTACCTGTATGATATATAAAAAAAAAATTGTGGCCTAGCGCTGTTGCTAGTTAGGCCAGATTTTTTCTTTAGCCAAATAAATATTCCTGTTCCTATTTGCAACTTGGTGAATGTTTTACGAATGAGCATAGAAATAAAATGATATTATGTTTGTTGTTATTTCAGAAAGACGCTGAATCTCTCAGAATAACTGTCGATAATGATCATTATAAAACTGAGAAACCATCTGCATTGGATAGGCTAGGGCCACCTGTGGAAATACATCAACATACAAGGTACTACAGTAACACCAATTGTGCCTTAGACTCCTAATTACAAGGTTGAAAAATTTAACCTGCTTGTCAGTTTTTTGTGAACTTCGTTAATCAATGTCAAAGTTCATGTACCACAAAATTTCAATTTATCAATGTGGTTTTGAAGAGCAAAAAAAAAGAAATTTTTCGGTTTTCAATTATTAGTCTGTAGAGCGAGTCAAGAAAAATCTTTTAAGGAAGTTCCAAAGTTAGGCCAACTAAATGAAACAGTCAACAAAAACCAAAGCCATTGAATATATAGAAAAAAAGTTAAATACCCTGATAATTCCCTTGTCCCATAGGGGCAGAAGATATTGCAATGAGCTCCATGTCAAAAACTATTATTAGGCTGATTTCCCCTAGGTTTGGTGCTGATCTGGACTTGAAGTCATTAAATGGTAATTGGGATTTACCTAAAAGAAGGTACATTAATGCCATTAAACTGTGTTATTAAAACCACTGACACCTCTCGCATGTAAGCCTGTAGTCAAGGGTTACTCGGAGGTCATTATGGCCACATTATAAAAATTGTTCTAGACTTTGTGTCAAAGGCCATTAGGTGGTCATTAGGACAAAAATACCAAAAGGGAGTTAATAGATTACATTAATGGAATTAAACTTGGTCATTAAGGAACACTGATAACAACCATTTTAGTCTGGGGTCTAGCATCAACTTGAGGTCATTAGATCAAATGTTGGAAATAGTTCAATTTAGCTCACATTGATCAGGAATGTTCCTTAAAACCTAAACACAAAATACACATCACCCTAAAAAATTGGCATTGATCTAGACTTTGGGTAAATGTCATTAGGATAAAATACCGAAAAGAAGTTAAAAGACTGCATCAAAAACTACTGACACACATCCCAGACTGAGGTAAAGGATCAATTTGAGGTCATTTGGTCGAATGTTTAAATTAGTCTAGTTTAGCCCATATTGATCAGGAATGATCCTTAGCACCTTTTAAACATAAAATACACATCAACCTAAAGGTTAAATGTCAACTAGGGATCATGACAGATATTCTAGAACATGCTTAGGCACGGATCCAAGGGGGTGCCACGGGGGAACCTGCTGCCCCCCCCCCCCTCCCCTCCCATCGTCAACCAAAAAAAAAATTAAAAAGAGTAAAAAATGTAAAGAGAAAAAAATTTGTCCCCACATATTTGTCAGTGGGAATCCCCACTCTTCGACTGTATAGTCCAAGATGCTCTGTATGAGCGTCTAGATGTTTATTTTCAAACATTTTCTATGGAAGGGGATGATCTTGAAAATGGGACATTTTTGATGGACTCTAATATGTCATTTAGCATATAAAATAATGCAAACTTTTTTGGGGCCTTCGTCCCCTGGACCCGGACTGTGGCCCTCGCCAGCCCCCTGGCCACCAGCCTACAGTATACCCCTTCATTCCGTCCTGGTTGCGCCCCTGTTTACTGTATCAGTATTTATTCCAGAGGCAGGGGAACCTTTCAGGGACCCACCAAATCTATTGCATAATACTGAGGTATAGCCTAGGTCTACAAAGAAACCTCTCTAATTGGGTGTTGTTATCACTGTAAAAAACGTTTATTTTCTATAAACAGCAAAAGGTATTAAATTTTTTACACTAAGAGTAAAAAATGAGAAAAAAGACCAAAAAAAACTTGTTCCCACATACAGTATTTTTGAGTGGAGATCCCCACTTTTTCACTTTTTGCTCTGTATGAGCATCTAAAGGTTTATTATTTTTAAACATTTTCTATGAGGATAATCGTCCACCTCCCAAACCCACCCCCAGACGTAGTCAGTCTTTTTGTGTTCTTCCAACTGTAAAATGGCTGGTCTGTGCCCCCCGTTTGAAAATTTCTGGATCTGCCCCAGATACACAAGGGTGTGATCATTAGTTATTGTCTTATAAAAACTATAGTGAGAGTGCTGTATCTATCAAAAGGAAAAAAGATATTGATTTCAATCAACATTCGTTATAAAATAGGCCTCACCTCAGGGGGAACAGCCAGGATTGAATGAAAAGGGGGCAGACTTGCGAATGAAGCCAGAAACTTAGGCTGGGGGCCAAGGGCCGAAGTCCCAGAAAAATATGCCTTGTTTGACACGCTAAAAAAAAACAAATCAAAATGTTCCGTTTTCCAATTCAGCCCATCTTGGTTTTGAAGTTTAGACTTGCGAGCGGAGCAAGCAATTTAGGCTGGGGGCTAGAGGTCGCTGAGGGCCCCAGGTGGAGGTCTAGGGGCTGAAGGCCCTAGAAATCTTTGCGGTATTTTACATGCTAAAAGACAGATTAGAGTCTATCAAAATGGCCTGTTTTCCAGATCAACTTGGTTTGGTTTTGAAGGTCTGACTTGCGAGCGAAGCGAGCAATTTAGGCTGGGCGACGGGGGCCACCGAGGATGGCCACGAACAAATTGCGGTATTTTACATGCTAAAAGACGCATTAGAGCCTATTATTAAAATGTCTCGTTTTTCAGTTCAGCCTGTCTTGATTTCCGACCGAAGTCAGGGAAAAAAATGCATTACTTTACATGCTAAAAGACCATTAACTTGTAGGCTAAGTGTGGACTAGGTTTCGGACACATTTCCGTAATTTGGTCATTGAGTGATGCCGTCTATTATACTAGTGATTGGGCACTGTGACCTATGTTTTATGTCTACTGTTTATGAGGCCGTTTTACTAAAGTTTTACCCCGAAAATATTAGCCCACTTAGCGGAACCCCAGCTCCCGTGGGGGGAGAGGGGTTCGTCCGAACCTTCGAACCCCCCCCCCCCCCCCCAAATACGGGCCTGGCCACAAACAGAATACACCTCAAAGTAGGGATATTCCTGATTTTATAACTTGCTGAGATAACCCCAAATAAGGTTACCCTAGGTATTGATTTCTATACACTTGTGTGTACGTCCAACATTCAATGTTTGCTCCCCGATTGCTGGCTCGAGACAATATTCTGAGCCTATACAATTATTGTAAAGAATGCGACATGCACATCTATCGCATCTTAAGGACAACATGACAATGATGTTGCTTCGAAAATCATACCAAACCAGAACAAGAAAAATTTGCAATAAAACCTTTAGTTTTTTGGCTAAATAGTTCTTTTTTGGTGATCTTTAGTTATGAATTTTATTTTTTTCGCATTTAATTACTTTTTTTTAATGCATTGAGACTTTCGTGAAATGCGGTATATAATAAATCGCACTGCATTTAGAGAAGCTATGCTTTTACAGAATAGCATAAAAGCAGTATTTCTAATTGATATCTTGGTGTTTTGCTCATATTGGTTGATTTAAGTCGATACCTTGTTGCTAGAGAGTTTTTGGCTGGATTGATAACTGCAGGGCTAGAAATTAAGTCACCTGGTTGCCAGTGGCGGCTATAAATTACCCTGGGCGACTGATATTTTTGTAAATATTGCCCCATGTGGCAACCAAAAAAAATGCTTGTTGTGAGATCTACAATTCTTTACAACGAATATTTCCAAATTTTACTGTAAGAAAAAACCTAAAGTTGTATAATAGAATTGATGTGACCAATGTTTTATACACATTCATGTACTTAGAAAATAGTACACACCCCCACCTGTAAATGGTCGGTGCTAAACCAAAAGGGTGCTAGCTATTGATCATCTGTTTCGACCTAGCTAATTCTTTCGGAATATAGTCATAAAATGTCAACAATTAATTAATTATTAAATGACTGAATGTCCAGAACACATACATTATCAAAGAAGTATGTAATTAAAACATAGGACTAGGTAAAAATTTAGGTAAAATGAATTGATTTTGAGAAAAATTCAATTCTTGCCGCTCGATAGGCTATCCAAAATAAGTGAGACATGTGGGTTTGCTAGCCTGCATGAGTGTGGCTTCGCATCAGGTAGCGAGAATCGCTAGCCTTAATTTTTGGATAGTGTTAGTCTCTTGATTTCAATTATCCAATGTATCCAGTAAATGTAATAATTGATTCTGAATAAGTATTATACATAATTCAATTAAAATCTTTTTCCTTTTATGGCTAGTAAGTATATTTATTGTTGGTACATTACTACTATTAAATATATTACAATTACTATTCTTAAATATATTACAATATCAGTAATTAACATCAGTAATTAACATAATTAATAATACTTTACAATACATGCATATACCAATTCACAATGCAAAAAAATTGAAGTACTGTAGATTGAAACAGTGGTTAAAAAGTTTCAGATTTGTAAAAGATGTCAAGTTTTGTCAAAATGTGTGCAATACAATACTTACCAATGGAAATGTTTTTACCTCAGTCTTACCACCCATACTTTTACAACTTCAAGGAGTCCTAGCTCTTGAACACTTTCTTAAATTATATTAATGAAAACAATGTTAGTTACATTTAGTTCTTTCTAGCTAACGCTGATTGAAATGAAAATAATTCATTTAATTTTTTTTCATTGGGGTACCCAATGTTAATTGAGGGGTGCGGTGGGTTTAGGGCAGACCATCCACAATCTATACCCCACTGTTTCACACCATAGTCCTGATGCAAATAGGTAAAATGAGGTGTTCTGTTTTTTTTTGCTTCTCAAATTAAAAATTAGGAAGATGTTGCTGCTGGCATATAATTCTCAGTCCACTATTTAGAATCCTTGGTACGGACCTGATTATATCTAGTTGCATTGTACTGGAATTTTTTTATGATGAAAAAAAATATGACAACTTGATTTTGATCAAGGCCAGTGGCATGTATTTGTTACTGGCCCTGCTGGCTACTTTCGATTATTAGTTAATTTATAACCCTGTAACTGGGTTCTGCTTGAGTTGTTAACCATATTAGGTTTATTACTTGGTGTTGCTGGATGCTTGTTGCCTAGTTTTATTTGATAATTTGTTGTTGCCAGAGAGTTATTTGCTGGTTAATGAACACCTCTGTTAAAGCTGATATTAATATTACTATTTAAATCGTCAATCATCGTAATTAAATAAAAGCAATGGTTAAGAAGTTATAGATACATAGACAAATCCAAGTTTTATAATTTTGTTTAAAAATGCACGCAAGATGCCAAAGGACCATACCCAACCTGTTTAAAAACCATTATTTTCAGTAATGCCTAAAAAATGCCTAATAAAAAGTTGTAACACAATTCCTCCTAAAATTGTACATGTCTAAAAATGTCTCTTTTACCCCTGATTTAAATTGCAAGTTTGAGGGGGATCACTTTTGAACACTTCATCAGATTTCATTCATTTAAAAAAAACTCAATTACCTTAAGATCTATCTTACTAATACTGATTTAAGTAAAAATAATTTAATTTTTTGATTGGGAAAACCTAACAATAAATTTGTTTTAATTATTTTTACAGTTACGGAATACATAAAGAACAAATGGATAATTCAAGAAGAGGAAATAGTTATGACGAAGGTTATGGCGAAAAGCAGAGACAGAAGTATGGTGATGGTAGAAGCCAGAGTAGCAGGAGTACCAGTAGAAGTAGTATTAAAAGTAGAACAAGCAGTAGTTCTAGCAGTGATACAAGTAGATCACCATCTCCTACTAGAAGAAGGAAGCCTTCAACTACAGCATCAAAACAGAGTTTCAAATCCATGGACTCTAAGCAACATACACAAGCACACAACCAAGTTAAAGGAAGAATGGATCCCAGACTAAAAATTACCACTTCAGGGGTTACTGGTAATCCTACTAATATTGAAGGTAAATCGGAGGACAAACATAATTCTGTACAGAAACTTTTGAATGATCTTTCACACATAGGATACTCAAATTTAGATGTAAACAAGGGTAAAGAAGAAACCAAGTCATTGACTGAGACATTAAGAGTTGTAGCAGGTTTAACTGGTCCTAGTACCAAGCCTGCTAAATCTATTTTAAAGCGACCTACACATCCCACTCCAGTATTGGACCAACCAGAAGGTGATAAACACATCAAATCCATATTAAAAAATAAACCAGCAAGCACTGTCCAGGAAACTGAGTCATTATTTTCCAATGTATTTTCAAGAAATGTTGAAGGGTCATTGCCTGGTCTTGATTTATTGGATGAAAAATGTGGAGAAAATTTTAAATCAAGTACTGGACGTTTTGGATTTCCATCAATAGATGATGAGGAAGAATTTTTGTATGGAAATGATGAAATGGAAAATGAACAGTATAAACCACAGGAACAATCGAAGACTAAGGATGTAGATAAAAATGAACAATTGGACATGAAAGAAAATGAAGAAATGTATGTACCACAATTAACCCCATCAATGCATGATTTAGAAAAAGAAAAATTGCAAGTAATTAAGCAGCCTGACTTTCAAAGTAGTCAAGTACAGAAAATATTGTCTGCGATTGGATTTGATTTCGACCTTGCAAAGAAGATTCAGCAGCAGAAAGGAAGTGAGGAAGTTTCGTCAAATAAGGAAGAAACCTTTGAAGAAAATATTCACCTAAAAGCGGATAACAATAAGCAAGGAATTCAAACAGAAAGCACCAAGGATGTGCAGATTGGAATTTTTGACCAATCTGCCTCTTTTCTAAGTTCTGGTTTTGATGCCAACATTGATACATTAATAAAAGTAAAGGCAGCTGAGAAACCACACAAGTCAAATGAAAGTGAGACTCCTTTAAAAGTAGAAGATATTAACAGTGCAAAGGGAGTAGTTTCAACAAGTTCATCGAATTATGATTATCCTCATTATGATCATCCACCCCCACCTGTACAGTATGCAAATTATCCAACCTTTCCTCCTCCAGATCCATCACTCAGATTTAGGTACCCAGTGGGTATAGGTCATCGTCCTATTCATGGATTTTCACCAATTGACATGCAGCATATGCCACCAGGATTACCTCAAACATATACTGGTCATCCTCTACCTCCTCCCCATCCCTCTCAATTTAATGCAAATCCATGGCAGCAACAAGTTCCATTTAATGAGTACCCTCCAGATTATAAATATCAGCAGCAACAAAATGCGTATAGAGTTGGGGAAAATATAGAAACAAACATTGAGGTAAGAGAAAAGTCACATGGTAGGCCTCATGATAAATCAAGAAAGCATAAACGCAAGTTAAAGCATGAATGGAGTAGTGACGAGGAAGTTGATAGTGTTGATCGGAAAAAACGTCAAAAATATACAAGTGATGATTCTGGATCTGAAGATGAGAGAAGGAAAATCTCCAAAAAAACTAAAGATGATATAGGCGACATTGAAAAAGAAACAAATCGCAGACTTGGACTCATAACTAAGAGACCTGCAGTTGTAAGCACAGAATATCTTTCATCTGAAGATGAACAAGATGGTTTTGGTGTAACACCAGAGGTTGTTGCCACAGATTTAGAGACAGCAAAACCTCCTGAACTCACTGAAGATGATGAGCGCCGTGCAAAGAAACAAGCTGTCCTGGAAGTAAAAGAGAAATTTCAAGAAATAGCCAAACATCGTCCAGTTACAAGAAAAGAGCTTGAAAATGAGATAGAAATTAAGACTGTAGAAATATTAAAAAGACAAAAAGAAATATCAGCAAGAAATCAAGATTTAGCTGAAAAGAAAAAGCGAATTCAAGATGAAAAGGAAATCTATCTTCGACGTATGGACATGCTAGAAGAAGAGCTTTGTAGATTACGCAAGCAACAATCATATTTAATGAGAAAACGAAAGTATCGCAGAGATGAAAAAGATCCAGTTTTGATGGAAAACACCATGCTTCAAGATGCAATTTCAAGTCAGATTCGTCAGCTTAGAAAAGATTATACTGAGAAAAAGAAAAAAGAAAATTTAAAAGAAAAAAGGGATGCCAGTGAAAGTAGAAGCATATCTGCATCACCTCAGAGAGAATCTTTAAAATTGAAAAAAATGCCAAATTCAGGGGCCAGTGAACCTGCAAAGAAACGTTCATTCCATGAGCGCAAAGAAAGAGATAGCATGTCACCACAGAAAGAAGAAATTGTAGCAAAAGATGATAGGAACAGAAAGGACATTCGTCGTTCCAGCAAAGATTCTCCTAAGCACGTGAAACAAAAAACTTCACCAAAACGTGGTGATAATAGAGAAACCAGGCAAAGAAACAGGAGCGTAAGTTTTACCCTTTTTCTTTTAAATCTTTTTATTCCTATGTTCTTCTAGGCAACAAAGTTAGAGATACTGTAACTATGTTTTAGGGTTCTAATACATCTTTAAATATATCAAATATATAGCATGTATAGCATTCCCAGAAATTTGCATATATCAGGCCAACGTTATAAAAGCTTACGTTTTGGCTGTACGGTTTTCATTGCTGGTTCAGCCCTAAAGCTGTACTGACGAAG
>JAOTQE010012580.1:0-10977 GCA_025631205.1 Nesometra sesokonis | reverse complement strand
TACCCACTTATACTCCTGGGTGGAGAGAGGCAACGTGGATAAAGTGTCTTGCCTAGGAACACAAACAGTCGACCAGACTGAGCCTCAAACCACTGACCTCGTGATTGGAAGCCCGAAACGCTACTGCTGAGCCAACTGCTTCTGTTTTCATACCAAAAACAAATTGTGTTTCTTTTCTTATTGTTTTAATGCAAAATTTATATTTCTCCAAATTAGGCATAAATAAATAAAGTTTTCAATTTATTTAATAAAACAATATTTTTATGCCATGATAAAATTGAATAAGACATTGAAACAAGTTATTATTTATGTCTTACCTCAGTTTTTACTGATACCGTAACTGCTCCTGCTTAAATTGTTTCTGGCCGGCTCTATGTTTGCTCTCTCCGAGCAAAGCACTCACTTCTTAAAGAGAAAGCCTTCTTTAAATAAGCCAAAACTGTAAATAGTTTACACAATACGTTGTTTTCCATGCAGATTGTGTATTCAGGAATCTACCGCTCAATGCCCTAACGACTACAACCTATAATGGACTAACGTTTCGTATTTCATTATGAGTTTTTGTGTTGAATGCCCAAAAGCCGTAAACCAATTTCGACGAAATTAGTGATGCTTAATAAAAGCGGAGCTTCGGTTACAATGTCACCAATAGGCCTATTACCTTTCTTGAGATTTAATACCAATGCTTTGAAATAAAGAGTATCGATTTAGCTTAATTAACAATCAACGAAACACTTAAGTTTTAGTTCCTTCAGAAGGATTCAGTTTAACCTTGTATTTTTCTTTTAAGTTATCACGAACATGGGTCTAAAACTGTATCAAATCATTATTGTCATGCATGACAGTGTTCCTCCATGTTATAACATCATGTCAAAATTATTCTATTGCAATTACTGCAGTAATCTATTGCTATTACATTTACTTCATTTACTGGTATAATAAATAATAATTCTAGTCTTCTGGACTTACTTTTTTAATGATGGCTATAATATCGTGTCCAGAACACATCATCAGAATCGATGTCAAGTTCATGGGGTTTTGATATATTTAATTTATAATAGACCTACATCCTGGATCGCCTCTAAATAAATAGGGTAAAGAACAAGACGGCGAAACCGATACAGAATATTGCCGCTTTTACCAAGGTCCGATCTGTGAATGAATACACACTTGTCGTTATTTCCATGTTTTATAGTATCATTATTATCTGTTATGCAATTACAATGATCTGTGTTACTATCGAGCCCTGTTTAAGTCGCAGAGCTTGAAACTATGTAGTACAGTTGATTTTATATGGGGCTATCGTAGGCCTACAGATTGATTTTAATGCATTGTTAGTTAAATTCGTAACTACAGTATTACGAATATACTAAACGATATATTATTAGGATACCGGTAAAAATAAGAGCAAAGATGTGAAAAGTCGCAATGTTGTCCGGTGTGTGACAGATAGACAGACATAGGCCTACAGGCGGGCAGCCGACGGACAGACAGCCAGACAGACAGAAAAAACAGTCAGAAAAGAACTTTTAAGTTCTTGGTCAGCCAGCAGGCAGAAAAAAAAATCCTGGCGCCGCCACTGTCAATTCAATTTTGTGTAATATTGTTGTATAGGCCTACATTTATTGTTTATTTTTATGTATTGCCTTTGATAGCGTCAATAGGGAATAAAAAATGAATAGCTACCAATGCTGAAAGTAATACATAGCCTATTCCAAAAAAAGAGATGCATGCCATCGTGACAGGATTCAATATTTTGAAATAAATTATGTCATTATGAGGGTGATAATAATTTCCTGATGATAAATAATTATGTTGAAATATTGAATCCCTGATTTGTGGACCTTTCGAATACACACTGTTCGACTTCCATTGTCAATAGAGGGAGACATTCATATTTTTTTTCGATCGACATGATGTCATACATACGTTGAACTCTGGGCTGGACTTTGTGAGATGTGACCGTATTTTGCCATCATTTTTAAACTGATATTACATTGAAATCTCAAGTATTGATGTACAGAGGAATAATCAAAGTTTGTGTTTGCATAAGAACTTAAAATAAGGTCATCTACGTACCGGTATTATCGAATAATCGACCTCACCGGCTTAGGCCCAATGAGTACCACAATTGCAGCGAAGGACGATCAGGACAGTACCGGCGATAAGCCACTTGTGTCGGTGTTAGAAAACGGGACTAGCGGACGTGTCCTAAATTTAGCCCCAACAGATCCTCCGCCCGATGTTATATTTGCACCTCAAACCCAACGATTAGAACAGTCGAGAATTAGCTCACCAACTAGGCCTATGTCCCCTACTACAGAAAGGCAACCTCTTTTACGAAATAGCGTAAGTGATCATGAAACAGATCACAATTTTTTTAACACTTTTGAGGATGATCTCGAATTCACTAGGATTGTAAATGCAGCTGAACGCGCCATTTCATTAGAAGTCTATCCAGAGAGAATATACCAAGGTTCCAGTGGGAGTTACTTTGTAAGGAATGCTGAAGTACAGCAACCAGGGGTAAGGAACAAAGCTTGTCATTTACTTTCATTAAAAAAAATAATCTGTAAAGAGAATGAATCTTTCCAACAAACCCTCTATTTCAATAATGTAATTCTTCCTACTAGGCCATTCATATAATTGTTCAGTTATTTCAGTACCACGAATCATAAAGTTAATATTTTTTGTTGTGATAACGAGTTTTATTAAATTTATATGCTGTGGCCAGATTACAGGTAACAGTGATGTTACGGTTGAAGGCTTTGAGCATGTTAACCGCTCAACAAGTCAAACTTACAGCGACTATAGAGGGTTAGTACACTCGGAAACTGAACAGGTACAGAAGATGTTTAAAAATTAACTGAACTAGGCTAATAGTTAAATTTGTATGGATGCCTTGCCCAATACTCATCGAGTCTATTTTTAAAAACATTATTTGATGGAGCACTAACAACTTCCTCGAATAATTTATTCCACTCGTTAATGATCCGCTATGAGAAACTAAATTCTCTTGATTTAGTTTTAAAATGTTGCTTATTTAGCTTAGTACCATCATCAGGAACAACCTCAAACAAATTAGAAATATCTTCCACATAAAAACCATGCAGGAATTTGTAAACATTAATCATATTACCTCAGTGTCGTCGATTTTTTTAAAGTTGGAAGACTAATCATTGCAGTCAGCCTTCATATGAAAAATCTCGCAGTTCAAAGATCAATTTGGTAGCACGACGTTGAAGATGTTTAATATATCTTGGGGCTCAAGCTGAAGAAGCATTCTAGTATTGGCCTAACAAGTGTCTTATACAGGGGACCTGTATAAGACTAATAAGTCCTAAAAATTCTACAGTATGCTGGTGGTGGCGGTTCCGTTGAGTGCCCATGTGTGAAACTCACGCATTATGCTTAGGAATATAAATTCAAATCCCTAATTCAAATGTTGATTCAGATTTTAATTTCAAATGTTTTTATTTTCCCTATTTATACTTCAAGCATAATGTTTTATTTTCATATTATACAGAAAATTATAGCAGTTTTTAAACCAAAAAGTGAGGAACCTTATGGTCATTTGAATCCAAAATGGTCGAAGTGGCTGCAGAAGATGTGTTGTCCATGTTGTTTCGGACGAGGTTGTCTGGTATTAAATCAAGGTTATTTATCAGAAGCAGGGGCATATCTCGTGGACCGAAAATTATCATTAGATATTGTACCTAAAACAAGAGTAAGTTATTTACTGTCACTTACATTTTTTTTAGCTCCGGCTAGAGGAGCTCAAGGTGTACTCATGTGATTAATTAATAGATCTTTTTTGGTCCTTGTTGGAAAAGTAGCGAGGCTGATTAGAATATTTTAACATTTTTCTTGATAGCCTTTGCACAGAGTGGGATTTGAACCCACAAACATATTTTACTTTCTGTTACGAAACAACAGTGCTGCTGACTCATCCATGTACACGCATATGAGTAGTGTTTTTAAAAGATATAATGGATAGTCACGAAATGCTACATAGAAAAGCAATCTACAACGATACCACTACTACGCGTGTGATTAATTAATTAATGGATCTTTTTTGGTCCTAGTAGGAAAAGTCTTGAGACTGATTACAGTATTTTCAAGTTTTTCTTGATACAGTAGCCTTTGTACTGTACAGAGTGGGATTCGAACCCACAAACATATTTCACTTTCAGTTACAAAACAATGGCGCTGCTGACTCGTCCATGTACACGCTTGCATAGGAGTAGTGTTTTTAAAAGGTATGATGGATAGTCACGAAATGCTACAAAGAAAAGCAATCTACAACGATACCACTACTACGCGTGTGATTAATTAATCAGTGACACTCAGAGAAAATACACACAGATTAACACAAGGGGCCATTTAGGAGGCTGGCACAAAGCCGGAGCTCCTCGAGATACGAATACTTGTTAATAAATGTTTGAAACTATAAATTTTGTATGATAGATACTGCTGAGGAAAATAACCATAAAAACGTACGCATGCAAATAAGTGCCCGGGTGCGTAAAAAATGTGTAAATCTTTTTGAGGGACAGTTAAAATGGGACACTTATGAAAACAGAGTGAAAATTCAGGGCACTTTAAAGGAAATAATAGATTATGGGTTGCTGTTTTTAATACAAAATATTTTTAACTATCTGATCGCTGCAGATAAGATGGACAGACACCCAAACTTGCAGTGCTGACATTCAAGTTATTGACAAAATGAAGTCTGTGTTCAGTTTCAGTGTGATTTGTATTCTTAAATATTCTGGTGACGTTTATTCAAATTAGAGGGTTTTTTATTCATATTAGAGGAGCTTTTTCAAATTAGGAGGTGCTTATCCAAATTAGAGAAGTGTTTATTTAAATTAAAGAGGTGCTTATTTAAATTAAAAGGGGTGCTTATTCCAATTTAAATGGGTGCTTATTCAAATTAGAGGGGTGCTTTTTCAAATTAGAGGGTGCTTATTCAAATTAAAGAGGTGCTTATTCAAATTAAAAGAGGTGCTTATTCAAATTTGAGGGGTGCTTATTCAAATTAGAAGGGTGCTTATTCAAATTAGAGGAGTGTTTATTCAATTTAAAAGAGGTGCTTATTCAAATTAGAGGGGTGCTTATTCAGATTAGAGGGTTGCTTATTCAAATTAGAGGGGTGCTTATTCTTGAAGAGGCTTATTATTATATTATTACTAGATCACACAATTTTAATGCGTGAAGGATTATTCAATCCATTCTAGCGTCTCCTACATGATGTTTCATCATGCGAACGTGTCCACTATGTTCTGTGGCCAAGCACCGCGGTCTTCTGTGATGGCAGAGAGTAAAGAACAAAACTTCTTCTGGTCTTGAGCGACGATATTGATGCCCCGTGCTGTCAGATCAACCTTGATTGTGTCATAGAATCGACGTCGTGTTCTGCCCCGTCCGCGTGCACCTCCTTCTGGGATGAATGTCAGTACCTCAGAAAGGATGGTATCATCACTTCTGAGGACATGTCCAATCCATCGGAGCCTTTCCTTTGCTAGAGAGCTGATGGACGTCTCACGCAAAGGCGCTCCTCTGCAACTGCAGCTGAAGAGGCTTACAATTACATTATTCAAATTATAGGGTGTTTATTCAAGTGGGACACATCGACTGGACCAACTAATTCCCCGAGGAAATCTTAAATTTCTCCCCGGGGCTGTAGCCAGCCCCCCGTAGCGCCACCACTGGTACTAGTGTATTTATTTCATGCTGTAAGTGAAAATTTGGTTTTTTTCTGCGCAAAAGCGGGACAAGTAAATTATTTTTTGGACAAGTGAATTTTCCAAAGGTACTTTCCCTGAGACAAGTGCTGGAAAAAATGAAATTCCCACACCCCTGCTGGCCCCATAACAAAAATTATTAATTTATCAACTTGCCAAAGCTTAAAAACTGATAAGGGCAGGAGACTTTTTTTTAAAGACCCTCTAATGTTGTAGTAATCTCACATTGGGTCAGATCATCTATCATTTTTTTAGACTTGCGCAGCCAGAGCACAAGCCTACAGGGAGAATTGGCATTGATCATGACATTTTAGGCCTGCCTAGTTTTTGTGTACATCGTTGTGAGCTTGAGAGTCGTTCATATTAATTTATTTTTTAAAAATCCAAAGTATTTCAAGTGAATATAAAAGAAAAAAAACAATCATCTGCAAATAGTAAAATGAGTTTAAAAAAATCGAGATATCTCCAAAAGTGGTGGGGTGGGGTGATAAATTAATATTTGTTTTTATGGGGCCTAATATGGCATTTATTAAGTTACTTATGAATTATGCATTTCTAGCATTGTTAATCAGTCTCGGCTCCTTCTCAAGTTCCATCAATTTTTAATAATAATAATAATGATAATAATAATAATAATATTATTATATATATAGCGCCTTACATAATAAAGTCTCGAGGCACTGTGGACCAGATGTTACACATTCCTATGGCTTTCTACGCCCCTAAGGGTCCCGTCGTGTCCTGCTGCCCGAAAAACAGGTGCTACATTCTTCTGTCCACAGCAGGGGATGTATGGACCAGTACACCAGGGAAACTCCCTACTCCTTTCAAAAGATGTACTGGGTTCTTTATAGTACACATGAGCCGTCTGTGTACACTGGGCCTACGGTTTATAGTCCTTATCCGAGAACCAGAACCACCAGAACCAAGGTCTGAGCGGGCCTCAAACCCATGCTGTTGTTATTGTTATGAGTCACGGTTCTCCTGCCTTAACTGCTCGACCATACAACTTGCAGAAAAGGCTATTTTAAAAGGCTTATTTGGGCATGGCAATGCTATTTTTTAAATAAAATTTATGATCAATGTGTACAAAAATGGTATTGATATTAAAGCTATCGTGGCATCTGTGGCTCTGTAAGGTTATTTTGTATGAGAATAAATTTGAATTTGGTTTCTGCTTTGTTATGTAGATTTAGAGATTATATTATAATCATGGACTATTATCACTGGTATACTGTACAGTACCAATGCAGGTCTCTAGAATTCTGAGTAGGATGTAAATTTTCCCAAGTATGAGGCAACCTTAAAAAAGATTTTACCTTATTGAGGGCCACAAACTCAAGCCCATGCACTTGTAGGGGGCTCCCTCTGTGACAAGTTTGAATTTCACCTCCCGCAGCCTTCTACAGTAATGATTTGCCATTGAATATAAAAAAAATATATTAGTTGAGGAAGAAACTATTTGGTTAAAAAGTCAAGTTTGAATAATATTTTGAAGTTAGCGATGTATGAATGTATACAAAGACTGTTATCCTGCTGTTTAGGTAAACAGGATTTGTACAATAGTTTTTCCAAGTTCAAAAATTACAAATAGTTGTGCAAATTAGGAATGAAATATTCTTGAACATTGAAGTTAAAATAGAGTTTTAAATAAGAATAGTATTCAATAAAATAGGCACCGCATCAAACTTCCTTCTACAGTATTTTCACCTGAAAATTTATTTTTAACCGAAAGATCCTACAATTTATTTTATACTTGCAGTATGGAACCCCTTAAATTCAGTATAGAATCAGCAATTGTTTTTGAAATTTTGCTTTGCATAGCGATCGAATCAGAGACTTGAAGTTATCAGTCCTTGGTTGTGATGTTCAAGTTTTCATTACTTTTAGCAATAAAGGATGCTACCTATTGTGTTGCAACATTTTAACCCAGGTCTGGCCTACTGTATCGTGACTCCACTTTACAAAATCTATTAAAAATCCCTGGTCAACCTAAGGGTTGAAATTCCACCTCAGCATGAGAAGGTGCCACTGATGGAATTTTGGGACTACTGTAAAAAAAAAAAAAAGAAGTCAGATCCATCTCTCGTGATCTCATGCATACCACTTTGTGGTCTTACCCATTTGGCCGCATAAAATTACCAGTTAAGATAGTAGAGTAACTATCTCAAATTCCTAATTGGAACGTTCCAAGGATGTCGTAAGTTGCACATGTACTCACAAGAGACCATTAGGCACATGCCAACATTGATACTCTCGAAAGTGGTAGGCCGTCTCGTCGTCGCCAAGTCAGTGAAATACAATGCACCAGTGCCTTCCTCTTGCGGCATTATACTTTAATGAGCAAAAAAAGGTCATATCGCCCCGGTTCAGGTTATTGGGGGAATTTAGCCTACAATCGCTTACTTTTAGTGCCAATTCAATACGTATGTTTGTTTTTTGGTGGATTTATCAGTCTCCTTGTGTGCATTTTTATTTTGTATTAAATTGCAAAAAGTGGTAGATTTCCATGCAGAAGCGGTAGACTACCGCCAAAATCAGTAGGGTTGGCAGGTATGTAGGCATCATATGATGTCATTGACTGCATATGCACTTTCGTTACTTAACATATGCTCAATTATAATTTTTATTCGATATAATGAGGTTTTCCTGACATTTTTTTTTTATTTTCCTCAATTCCCTTGCCTTCGTAGTATACATGGCAAGCCTGTATGGTTTCTGATTGCTACTTTTGTTAGTTTCTGTCTCCAGGGTGGTGCAAAAATCTACAGCAGCTATTTAGCTGAAAGCCTGAAGTTTAAATGTTGACATTGATATCCATGTATATACTGTATTTGATACAATGAAACTGATATTAGGCCAAATAAAACAATATTATAATCGTCACCAGCCGCCCCTGAATTTTTGAAATAAAATGAAGTATTCCAAATTGGCAGTTAATTTAAGCTATTGCGGAGGTCATTTTCATAAATTGGAATTTCTTTGTCGGTTAACAAAAATTAAAATTGGAATTTTTTTTTTTTTGGAAATCATAAAACTGTTATGGAAAAAATACAGTAGGCCAAAACAGTTAAAGATGACGTAAATATGTTACCACCATTTAAAAATAACTGCAAAATAAGAAAAAATTAATTAATAAAAAAATAAAAACCACCCATCCGATCTTCTCTGGAATTTTATTGTTGACGCTTAACAAGTATATATTTTTATTTGGCCTTATGACACTTATTATTAATCGAAGTTCAAAAAGTGCAAATGTGAGGAACACAACAATTCTGATACATACTCAATTTGACTTTTGGTTTAATAATTTCAGTTTCACTATGCGCTAGGCCATGGAAGTTGTGGATAGTGTACAAAACAATTTTTTTTAAATGCATAGGATTTTCCATTGTTTTATTCAATGTGGTTTCTATCAAACATGTCAAATTTATTGCTATATTGCACAAATGTGTATTTACAGTACTACTGTATACGCTATAACAATTTGAGAGACTGTAAATAACGTTGGTAACCTGTGTACACCTGCCAATACATGAGACAAATCCTGCCACCGGTGGCGGGCAACATTTCCTCGGATTTTAATCGGACAAGCAAAAAGAATTTCATCTGGCCATTTTTTGGGCGTTTCTGTCTAGATTACCACTGTTTTGGGACCGTTTTACTGTATGTTGCTCTATATTGTGTCATGTGTGAGAAAAACTGTTTGAAAGACTGTCTATGAGTGAGAATTCTGCTAATGCGTGAAAAAAAAAATTATGCGTATTGACGTCCAAAATAGGCTCCAATGCGTGAGACTCACTCATAATGCGTGAGAGTTCGCAGGTATACAAGTGCCCCAAACATACTGTTATAACATTAAAATTAACTGAAAATAGATTGGGTGTTTGTTCATTTACAGTACAAGGAATTTATTAGTGTTTTTTTTATAGTAGAAATTGTTTTGTCACTAGAAGATGATTACAAAATAATGAAAAAACAGTTATTTATAGTGAGGTAGATATCATGCGGTTGAAGCAAAGCTTTCATTCCAATGGCCTAATGCAATAAAAACAATATTTTCACCCTAGAGTATACACTAATTGAGGCATGACACGGCAAAACCACCAAGTTGTAGGAAAATTGAAAATTGGGTTATTGTTAAAATCATATTCCCCGTTTCACAAGCTTTAAAATGAGGGGTCAATTATCAATATCGGACATTTACAACTGAAGTTATTGGACTGAATATCCCCCATTTTCTTTTGTATTTCTTTATATTTCATGTTGTTTATTTGCTTATTTCTCAATTACTTCCTATGCGACAACTTGGTGGTTTTGCCACGACTAGCCTCAATTATTTTAATTCTGTACTTCACAGATTACAATCCACTAATTATCACCTATTGAATTCTTGTAATTTTGCATTTGTAATACTGTGTGTGAAAATCCGCAATTTTCAATTCTGATGCACAGTATACTGTAGGTTATCTACTGAACTGTATGTACTTCATACTTTCCAGTAAATAAATGTCAAGGTTTTAAGATCATGAAGTTTATCTCCATAATAGTTTCTTGCATTTTATGTTTAAGTATAATCATATTTAAAAAATAAAATAATCAAGCGTTTGCAAAATTATGTACAGTAAATATGGCCAAGCCAAACCAAAGCAGGGATAATTCACAAAGCTAGCTTTCTACACTATGGAGCAGAGCTTCCAAGTTGAAAAACCAGATATACAGGAGATTTTGGCAGTCAGCGTTCATATTCTTTTATACTCATGAAAAATTAAAATTCCTGGAGAAAATTTGGTATTTCCTAGAACCTGGCAGATAATGCAACATTCCTAGAGACTCCAGGCTACTGGGGACTTGGGAGTCCTGTATGGAGTCACAAAAAATGGAATGAATTTCTTAAACATAGAGCTTTAATCTTCATACTATTTTTTAAAAATTTCATATGAAAAAAAAATATTAAAAAAATGCAATTTCAACTTTTCAAATGCAGTTTTTTCGTCAAAACTTACGTTTGAATTTTTATTGTTTATAAATCCGCAAGGAAACACATGAAATGGATGTTTTTTACATGTTAAAGATGTATTGTCACTTCAAAAATGACAAAACTTAGATTTTGAAAAGAACTTGCTTATCTTGAAAAAATACATAAGTTGACGATGACACTAGAAATTGGGTTATTTTAAAATTATTTACCCCCAATATTGCAACGTTATATGCTAAAAATGAGCAAAAA
>JAOTQE010012579.1:1626-22542 GCA_025631205.1 Nesometra sesokonis | reverse complement strand
TACTTGTAGAGCATTGCTGACCATCCTCGGTAGTATCTCTTGATATGGTAGTTTTTATAGGGTTAACCCTGTTAACTCCCTTTATCCACCTTGTCACTACCATTATATACCATGTTAACAGAGTTATTTTTTTCAAAGGGTACTCAAATTCCAAATGTTCTGAATATGTACTCCATTTGCGTTGGTTAAACAAAAATGAATTTTGCATAAACACATCTATATCGTAACCACACAATTTTTTTTTTAAGAAAAGCTTATCCTGTTTAAATATAATTTGAAATTGTGATTTCCATATTTCTATCTTTTTTTTATCTTTTCTAGAAACTTTTCTTTTTGTAGCTTAAATCTGTTGATTTAACCAATTTTCTCTGTTCTTTGTGTTTTACTGTTTTTTTACTTTTTCAAAATTTAAATGTCCATAACAATTCTGCTTCTATCTTATTATTTGTCTACCTTTCTGTTAATTTATCGTAATTTTCCATTTTAATTATTTAAAAGCTTAATTCAGTTGCAACACCATATGAGGTTATTTTTCTTTTTTTTTTTTCATATTTTTCTTTTTAAACCATTATATAATCTTTCCTTTGCTTTGCCTTAATTAATTTTATTTTTATGTTCTCATTTTCATGCTTGATCGTTTCTTTTCCAATTTCATCTGTCTTTTTAACCCATTATATGTGAGGTCTCACCACAAAATGAGTCTCATGGTAGGAAAATCCAAAATTAAGTTATTGATTCCTTCTAACAAAGCAAATTATAAGCTGTAATCTACAATTTAAATGGCATTCATTGGATCTGAAGATATGAGCATTTGGAATTTTTATGTATGGAAATACGGTTTTTAAAAAATGGCAAAACTAAACAATTAAAAGACTGTAAATATCAGAAAATCTGCATGTAGGACACTTTCCTGTATGAAAACTGGCCTAAAAGGTGTATTATAATGAAATATAATTACCATAGTCCCCATAATTGATTAAAACTAAATTGGCCAAAAATTTGACTTGAGAGACCTATGTTGGTGATTATCTCATGGTGGGTTCCCACTGCCGATCAGACGAACTCGATCAATCCCGATCAAAATAATTTGGATTGGTCGGGCTTGCTCGGCAATGGTATTCGAGGTCAAACTACCTTGATCGACATCGCCAAATTGATCATGAAGGAAGCACGAGCGATGCCGATCAAGGTAGATTGACCCCGAATACCATTGCCGAGCAAGCCCGACCAGTCCAAATAGGTTTGATCGGGACTGATCGAGTTGGCCTGATCGGCAGTGGGAACAGGGTATTACCTACGATGTGACTCATTTTGTGGCTAGACCTCACATATTATCTTTTCTTTGGTTTTGCTTCTATTAGTTTTATTTTCATGTTCTTATTTCCCTGCTTTATCGTTTCTCTTCCAATTTCATTTGTCTCTTTTTCATCTTTGCATCTTGAACATGAGTGATTAATACTACTAAGAGCACTCGTCATCATTAATATACAGTTCAGTTATTCTGAAATTCTCAATTTCAAATTGTAATCGAGAATCAAATAAATTTTTAATTGGATAATACAGTTCTAAGCATTGTGATTTATTGGCTAACACATTTGCTACCAATAATGAACATACTGTATTCACAAAATGGTGTTGAACTGCTGAGAATTATGTACTCATTAATAAACCATCAAAAACTCCTCAGAATCCCAGTTACTTTGCGTGTCGCCCCCTATAGTATGATTGGAAAATGGGGAAAAAAAGAAGAAATGTAAACAATAATATTTGCATCCTCTATTGTTTGGAGTGTAATTTACACTGTAAATATTAGGATTTTTAGTTACAAATGTAACTAAAATATAATAGCGCCCTCTATTTTAGTTAGGCATACACAATTGATTTAAAAATGCACGTAGTGGCAGTGAACGCATTAAAACTACATTTGAAATAATTATCCGACTATTTAGAAAATTTATTTATGCTAGCCTGCATGGTTCGGTTGCCAATCAAACTGGTCTAGTGCAGCGGCTTAATACCCACTGGGTTGTTCAGCAAATGACACCTATCAATTTGTTTATGTTAGCCCTTTGACTAGCTAGGCACACAGTTTTCCTCTGAAATGCATCAAAATTGTAGATTTAGCAATCTCATGGATTGTTAGCATAATGTGTTAGATTTAGACTCTTATACCATGTTTCTATAATGAATGTTTTCTTAGTCATATCATGTAATTCTATTACTACTATATAATTGCATTGTTTGGTATGATTATGCATACTGCATAAATATTAACAAATAAAAAAAACCCCAGGATTTAAATAGACGATTATACCTCTACGACAAAGGAAAATCGAAGCTAAGTTTTGGTTTCTTTTGAGATTTTTTCATTGAGAAATTATTAGTGTACTATTGTACAACTGGGATTCATTATCAACATGCCAAAGGTGGAATGTTTGAAAGGTGGGGGCTTCGGCCGACTGTGAAATGGGACAAGCATTCCTTGTGCTTGGCGTATAGGCCTTGTAGCCAGGCCTCTCCCTGTGAGATTTGTGTCCGTTGGGCACCGTCACGGTTTATTTCGTGACACATCCAACAGCGAGTATTCCCACCACTTAAGGGATAAATACTACATCTTGCTTTCTAAACTAAGTCTCATTATGGGACTTTGGGAGTGGCATTGTTAGGTTGTGGGAAACAACCTAGTTTGACAGCCAGGTTCGAACCTGAGACCTCTAAATAAGAAGGCAGTGTTCTCCCAACTATGGCCATCACATTTACCAGTAAAATTACAGTTTAGCAGTAAAAATGTTGTTTTTAAAAAATATGATGTAATTTTGATTGTCAAATTTTTTGCACCCTTATTTACTCTTTAGTATTACAGAGAATACAGCAATGCTCATAGATGTCTGTAGTTATGTAGATACTATATTTGGTTTGAAGCCAAAACAAACCCAAAAGCTATGCCTGACAAGTCATGTTTTTGGGCAATTTACCAGTATAAGTTTTTTAATTTGGAGAACACTGGAAGACAAGCTAGTTACCCACCAAAATACAGCACCATTCATAAATAATTGGGAAGATCTCGGACTGTTATGATTTGATTTGTTTTATTCGGTGTTGTAGAACACCAGGGATAACCCACAAATGTTCAAAAGTAGACATAATTCCAGTAGGGTTCTTCTGGTGGTGATTGGGCAGTACACTGGGAGACAATCCCCTACTCTTTATCGAAGAGTGCACTGCGTTCTTTAAGACTGCGCTAGTAACTTATATTTCGACCCTCCAGCCGAAATACTGGAAGAGTGGCACAGTGTTGAATCGAACCATGGACCAGTGAGTCAAGGTTCAGCACACAGCACAGTGATTTCCACCAGCTAAACCAACTGAGCTAAATGACAACCATTAAAAAACAGAGGTTATTAAATGTTAACTTGAAATGCGCTAATTGTTACATATCATATAACAATAAAATGATATTCTCACTAATTTTATTTTTCATACTTTCCTCACTTCAATTTATCTATTGGTTTCACTTAACTTGCAATTCTTACTTCATCTCTTATCCTTCGATTTCATTTTAATTCATAACGTGAATAAATTAAAATTTCTTATTTTAATGTGTTTTTGTTTTTTCATTTGCCACAAACGGTATTATCACAAAAATTTGTTTAAGATCAATTCACTGTTCACAAAAAGCGCCTCCCCACCTCAAAATGCACAACTCAATAATATTTCACAATTTTTGTTGATTCATCCAATCATCTACATACCCATATACCACAATTACGGTTTTACCACAGAGCTGCTTATTTCATTATAGGTACTTATTTCTATACTCACGGCTACACACGAATGTAGCAATGCTACACGAGGATGTAGCGTGGCTGTCGGACACGCAGGCAAGGAGGATATCATTCTTATTCATAATCACTGCTAATTATATCAGTACTTCTCATTGGTCATATCTACCTCATTATATATGCAAAGTTTGTTGCGTTTTGCATTTGTTTCCTTATCCTAATTCTAATCAATTTGAAACTCAGCAAAAGTAACACGAAAATAGTAACAGATAAAGCTTGTTATTAAGAAACTAATATACTAACTCTAAATTTGCAAGATTATCTTTTATTATTTATAATAAATTATTAATATAACATTAATGATTTTATTATAGTATTTATAGATATTATGAAAAATTGTTTAGACATCACTAATACTGTATTATAGAAGGTAGTATACAAAATATACCAGGTTGTGGAATATTTATGTACAGTAATCAGCTTGTAGGCAATCTTAATTAGATTTTTACTTGATCAGTTAAGTAGATTTTAATTAGTTGAGTAGTTAGAAGAAGATTGTCTTTAACTTTAATTCTTTTGCAGCTTTTCAAGATCTGGGTTCCTATTGCCAACTCTCATCATTTTGTTCTGTTGTACAGTTTTTTTTAGTTCTGTTTTATCATTATCATTTTTAGTTCGTTCATTTAAACCATTGAAATCAATAAATTAAATTTTCTGGTTTATTGACAATTTTCTATTGTTTTCATAAACACAAGTTGCTTTAGCAGTAAAAAATGCAAAGCATAAAAAGAAACCAAAATTATTGAGGCTGTATTTTCTCGTCACACTAATTAATTTACCCTTTAACATGTTGTGCTGTATGTTAATATCAGCCGTTTTGTTTGACTTCAATATACATAGGCGCAGATATAGGAGGAAGGGGGAGTGCCCCACCCCCTCCACCTCCCACCCAGGTATTTTTGAATTCACAAAATGCTCCATTGAGCATGCTGAGGGTTTGTTATATTCAAAAATATTTTATAGGAAGGGATCCCAACCTTCTGCTACACCCAGTGTCCCTCCCAACCTTGGAGTGACTATTTTAAATTGATACCTTTGTTAAATTTATTATTATTTTGGCAAAGATCTGCAATTGAATGACACAAATAATTGCATGGTGATTAAGATATTAAATCTTTTTATACTTACAATTAATTATAATTATAGTAATCAATATATTTTGTTCATTTAATGTTTTGTTTTCATCTTGGTGAATGTCATTTTGTTTTCTTTTTTTATCTGTCATTTTGTGTGTTTAATTTCTGTTTGTGATTTTTTTTGTTCTTTCATTTGTCATTTTGTTTGCTTGTTCTTTGTTTTCTTTATGCCATTTTGTTATGTCATTTATTTGTTCTTTACTTTTTTATGTCATTTTGTTTATTGCCTTTCTTTATAAGTCATTTTTATACTTTATGTCAGTTTGTTGTTTACTTTATATGTCTTTTTGTTTACCATTTTCTTGTCATTTTCCCTACTTTGTTATTTATCTTCAGTTGCCAGGTTGTCAGTAACATTGGTGGTGATATATTAAGCTAATCAATTAAATTATATATATATGTATATAATCTTAGGGTTTTTCATAAATATGTATCTAATATAAAACTTACCAACATGTTTTGATCAATTATCATATTTGTGGATTGACAGAACTTCAAATCAAGACTAGTATCAACCACTTCCCATTTATGTGTATGCATAGAAGGACAGTGTCTTTCAAGACAGGATTCAAAATGGGGACAAACAAGTGGGAGCTACAAATAATGCAGGGGCGGGTCTAGGATCCGCTGAAAGTGGGGAAGGGGCGCCTTTTCCCAGGTCTGGGTGGGCGTGGTTGCCGGTTGTGTTTTGACAACCAAAAAAGGTTATTTACCCATTCTGGTGCTCTGGTACCCAGTTTTAGCCCATATGTATGTCTATTTTTTATTTTTATGGTCAATTTTGGACCCGCCGCTCCTAATATAAGGGGGGGTGCGCAGCTACGTTTTGACAATAATAGAGGTGCGCGCCAGCTCCACCACCCTCCCCCATAATCCGCCAATGTAATGCATAAACAAGAAAGCAGAAATTAGTTACAGTCGTTCATAATTTTAACTTTTCATAATGTGTCACTTCTAAAGAATAATACCTAAACCTTCTCTGATGAAGCTTGCAACAGTTTCTGTAACATGATAACTCGGATTAGATGGGACTATATTTCAGTTTAGGTTATGCCCCAGCCATTTGCTATACAGCTGGATACCCTTTGAAAAAAATAACACCCTCTGACTAGGTAGGTCTACCATGTTAAATTACTAAAGAGATCTACCAAGAACCACAGGGAACTACCTACTATGGTAGTATATAATTATCCCGTTTGTTGATGTTATTAACGCCTTAAGGTTTATTCTAAATAATGGCTGTACTGTATTTTCCTATGTATACTTGTAGAGCATTGCTGACCATATCCTTGGTAATTTCCCTTGATATGGTAGTTTTTATAGGTTTAAACTTGTTAACTACCTCTATCTACCTTGTCACTACCATTATCTACCATGTTAACAGAGTTATTTTTTCAAAGGGTGAAGGGGGCTTATGCATAGATTCTGTGTGAAGTTGATGGGAGTTTGATACTCCTAAAAGATGGAACGTTAATCCATCACAGGTTACTTCTAACCAATTAGGCCATTGTACAGCTGGGTAGAGGAAACAATGTAGATAAAGTGCCTGGCCACAGGACACAAAGCATTTCACAGGCACAAGTTTCAAAGGCCAATATTATCCACTGTACAGTTCGGTAGGCTGACACAGGGTATATTGCTTTGCTAATTTATACAAAGCAACTACCATGTATTGTTGTAGAACTGTGTTTTTCAGAAACACTTATGAATAAATTACATTAAACTTATTATTTTTAAGTAGACATTTTTACTGCTTTAGATACTTGAAAATAAATATGAATTAATGCTTGTGCCATTTCAAAATTATTTAGTTGTGATTTTCTGAGGCTAACTTTTCTTGATTTGTTCTTTATCCTTAAAAAAATAAAGGAAAAACTGTACAAATACGTCAGGTAAAATGAAAAAGAGAGTTCATTCATAGCATGCCTAAAATTGCGTCCAACCCTCAAAAAGCAAAACAATTTGTGGCATGCTGGTGAAAAAATAATCTCTTTTTAAAGAAATTGATTCGTGTCATTTTTATTTTTTTGAAGAAAAACAATAAGATTTGACATGCTATATTTGTTTATAGAAAAAAAAATATTTTAAAAAGTTTGATTACAAATTTGCTCCCAGTTTCACTTAATCCCTGAATAATCATTCCATTCTTTACTTTGTTTCTTTTCAATTATTCATTATGATATTGCTGCAGTATTGTTTTTTTATTTTGATGCTTTAACATGTAAAATGGAATTTATTTTATTATCGCAAGTGATTAAAATATTGTGGTACAACTGCAATCGACATTTCAAAATGAAAGTAGAAGCATTTAAATAAATTGATAATATTAGCAGATAGACTTTTTAATATGAAGAAGCAGTTTATGCAAACTGTCCTATTTTTCAAAAATAATAATTATATGTATTTATATAAAAGATGCTTTTAGGTGCTCCCTTTAGATAATTTAAAATAATGTTTTTTTTATAATTTAAATAAAGTAACAAATATTCCTCACTGGACACCAACCTGGTGTATTTCAATGTTCAGGGTAGAACTTTGCTCCTTTAGAAGCTGTTTTGTAGTAGTATATTCAATCCTAAATTTTTTTTCTTATTATATAGAAATTATAATTAAAGATGGCTATTCTCTAAAATTTATATTTCTCTACTGCTGTTTATAAGTATATTAGTTTGGATATTAAGCATTCACATTTGCGTTTCTTTTTCACACAAATACAATGAATTTAGCAATAGCAGTTTTTAACATTGATCACAAAGATCGCTTCAGAAAATGCTCTCATTAAACAAATTAAAAGCTTATTTTTTCATTGAATTTCCCAAATCATTGTTTTTGTTGCATGTTTCCTAGATTGATGTGACATTTCCTCTGTGTTGTCATGTTTCCCTTATGTCAGTCTTTCCCATACATGTTCCACTTGTTTCCCATTCTACACATCTGTCTGGTGCTTTTTTGTCTCTGCAAAGTCGTAGAAACGTGCTTTAAAAACATTTTGATTTTGGTCTCAAATTTTGCCCATTTCAACTTCAAGTATTATTTCTATTATGTAGATCAAGAAGTAACTGTAGTTAGCCAGTCACTCAAAATTGAAACAACAATAGATGGGAACAGATCGGAGGATGCATCGTCAGCGGCAGAAGATGGAGGCGAGAAGACCCTGAGTGACGCAGAGGTATCACCATCCAAAGAAAACGCATCACCAAGTAAAAAAGGCAAGAAAAAATTCAGAACACCATCATTCCTCAAGAAGAAGAAAGAAAAAAAGGCAGCAGCAGAAAAAGTTGGCGTTTAAATGCATTCGTTACTTAGGATTAGGGTTTTAAACAGTCATTTCAAACAATTTTCACGGTAGTGGGTTTATGTTTTGTACAGTTTTTGAAACAAGCATTGAAAAGATGCTGGAATCAAATGGTGACTGCCATATGAAGTGTAAAGTTATAAAAAAAAGGTCTTACAGGTTTCTTAAAACTCATCACGAAGGTCTATGATGCCTAAAGGTCATAAGTTTGCACAATTGAATACCCAGTTTTCCTCTTTTCAATGCTTGATTCATAGAGGTCCATTTATTGTTGTTCCAATCTAGTCAGTTTGAACATTTTCGATCATAGTTTTTTTTCTGATATTTTATTATCATAAAAGCTGTTTATAGAACTAACTTAGATACTATTCAAGATGATAGCCACATTTCAAACCATCATTTAAACATTTTTTGAAAATAATAAATGAAAAAAAAATGTAAATTTAATGTTTTAATGATTGATATTTGAACTGTTATCAATTTTTGTAAATTATTGTATACCTTGTAGTTCATGTACTGTATGTACTGTGAATGAGAAGAACAGGAATCAAATGATTCATTAAAATCATACTCTACTCTGTATAATTAGTGTCTATATATATAGACTGATAAGAAAAGGGATAATTTGAAAGATAATTGGTTGTTTTTTTAATTTTTTTTTTTAATAGATGACAAAGACTTTTATATAAAGTCAAGCGTCTTGTCAAACGTAAGTCCTAATTATTGTGTAAGTATGTTAACATATAAATTATTCTCATTAAGAAGACATAAAATTAAAAATATATATGTTAACATTTATACAGATCAATATGATCATGGAAAGATGAAAAAAATGAATGTGTACATGGAGAGATTGTGATATAACATTAATATTTCATACTAAACTATATTATATAAATAACAAGCATCAATTAGTATATCTGTCACCGATCTGTGACGACATCTTTGTTAAGGGAGGGTTTTCATTATGTTTTTTTTTATAAATGTGAAGTTTATGTTAAGCTGAATTTGATAATGAAGTTGATTTTAAATGTCGATTGTAAATTTAATTTTTATGAATATTATATACAGCAAATTAAACGTAGCCAAAGAGTAGTAACCATGGAGACAGCTTGATATTATGTAGATTTGGATAAAGTTCAAGGCTTGGTAAGACAGAGTTGCTACACAATGAAAAACTAACTAAATTCTTTGAAATATAACAAATATTTTAATGTTTCTATTATTACATTGTTGGTAAATAATATTGTATAGACAGCCTAGTCTGTACTTATTTCTTGCCCGCCATATCTGTCTGTCTGACCGGGATTTTTATACCCCTTAGGGCTTAGAAATTTGGTAGTCAAGTTAACAATGGTCGAACTTAGTGTGTCCCATGTTTTGATTCAAATCAGCCGATAGATGGCGCTACACTAATGGATAAACCCCTAATTTTCGGTACTTTTCACATGTCTTGTGCCATATGCTACTCCTAAGTTTATGGCCTGATGGTAATTAAAATTCACACACATGATCTTCAATACATTATCTATATAATGACACTAGATTTATGATATCGGCTCATGTTCGCCCGCTGTGTCCCCTTGAAATTACTAGCGCTCTGTACCCGGTCACTTACAAGTGTGTACAATTTTGATTGCAGAATAATTTACATATCAAAATGCTAAGCCTTCTTGATAATTCCAATTTCAAAAATATAAATCAGTTTTGTCGTATTTTACATTTTCTTACACATGGTATCCTAGTGTGGATTAATGTTTTCTTTACTGCATCAAACCTAATGTTGATATACTTAAAAAATGAAAAGAAAAAAAATCAATTTTGTTTAAATACTATTTCTGTACCCTTATTTCAACAATGTTTTGTTGTTTAAAAGAATATATTTTTGGCAATTTCTAAAAGTCTGTCCACCCTGTTTGCTGTGTATTTTTCTTGCTAGTCTGTTTTTGATGTTTGTTGTCATGTTCTTAAAATTACAGTTGCCTATGCTAGGGGCGTATCTAAGAGTGATGGGGAATGCTTGGGGTATTCGAGCATCAACAGAAATAGAGAATATAAATTGACTATATGACATATTGAGGTCATCACCTGATGATTTAGTTAACCTTTTTGGTTCCCATTTAACAGTCGTCTTTCCAGGTTACGGTGTATGTGACTATCTTATGCTGACGTCACGATAGTTTCTAAACAGGTAAACATGACTTTCCAAACAGCTAATAGTTACAAAATTTTAGCATACATGTAGTCTTGATAATCTAGTTGTGTCCTAGGTTTTTTTTAAATACATTAGGATAAAAAACTGACTGACTGAATTAAATAGGTCTGGTTATTTTTTCATAAAATCTTAACCAGGCACTCGCCACATGTTACAACACACTAGTGACTTGTTATTAATGACCTCTTTCCAAAATCCTGGATACACCCCTAGCCCATGCAGTTGCAGTTTTATGAATGACGTAAACCTGCGTTGTTGACAAATAGTAATGTATTAGATAAGAATGATCAGGCATGGTAATTGTTATAATTATGAATTTAGAATTTAATGAATGACTTATGTGTGACAGTTGATGGGAGTGTGTGTGAAAGTGAATTGTATGTGGTTAAACAGTGTAAATACAGTTATAGCTAATAATGTCATATGTGATTCATTTCTATAAGTAAAACCATTGTAAACGAGTCACAGGATATAGTGGATTTGAAAGGTACAGTTTAGATAAACATTAAGTGTTAAACGATTTTGATCAGATGTTACTTGTCAATGATAAACATTAGATCTTATATTCTTTCATACTAAGGCCTAACCCATATGTCTTCACTTCCATGAAACCAATGTTATTCATCTGCAGTTACTGCAGAAATCTGTTGCTGTAATACTGTGCCCTTTTTTTGGTGAGTGCATTGATCTTAGGAAATGTTTTCAGTAATTTTCTTTTAGTTACTGAACTAAAATCAGAAAGGTCCACTAATCTGAAGTAAGAATGTATAATACATACTTCAAGCAATGAGATATATGCCATTGTGACATGGTTCAATATTTTGACATAAATTATGTCATCATCAGGAATATTAGGAATTTCTGATGATGACATAAGTTATGTCGAAATATTGAATCCTGTCACGATGATGTACTTCTCATGGCTTGAAGTATGTACTATACTTTCTTGCTGAACTAATATAGTTGCAGTAACTGCAGCAGGATAATTTTGACATAGTCCTTAAAATTTCCTTTAACATATTGACTGCCACAAACGTATCCAGCATTTAATGCAAACAACAATGTTGAGAATTTTAATGGAAAAAAACAGGTTCAATTCCAGACAGAGGGGATCCTTATATTATTTTTTACATATCTTATCAGGTTGCCATACCATAGTTCACAGTTTACCAACCATATGGTAGGTGGCAACGTACAATGTAAATTAAGCCGAAAAAGTGACCTTCTAGTATACTTTTATGCTGTGTTTGATGCGCCTTTGCGCCATTGTGAATACGCACAGTTGGCCATAAACTCGCGTCCCTGACAGTCAAAATGTGAAAATTAATTGAATTTACATTATAAGAAAAACATACATTTAAAGAGAATCCTACGCAAGAATACAGAATAGGAATTCTAGTTAGAATTTTTTATGCAGAATTTACTAGATTTTAAACTTGTATTCTTATTTTCCATTTAATTATGCCTTTGTAATAGTAAAAAGTTAGGAACATGTAAATTAACCGTATCTTTATATTGGACAGTTGACTTAACTGGGTTATGTATATAGGACATAAATGTGTATATTTATATAACTTGGGTGACCCCCTAAGTTGTTAAATTAAGACATTATGTATCTCTATGGGTTTTACCCACTATAGCTAATGTATGTTAAGTTGCATGTAAAAACCTATACCTTATAACCTATACTCATTAACATTACTAATTTTACATAGTGAATAAATCTTTGTGCTATCTGACAGTGATTTTACATAATTGTTCATAATCATTGCATTGTTTCATCTTCCTTAGTATTCCAATTAACTTTCCTGCTTGTGTGGCACAAACATAAATTTATGATAATTTGATAAATAAATTTAGTTATAATTAACTACATATTATTTTTAATATTTAAAAATAATCACAGTAGTTCTTTACGTAATTAGTTCTTGTAAAAAAATTAAAAAATGTAAATTAGTTCTTGTAAAATGTGAGGTATATTCCTATAGAGTAATTTGAATAAGACTACTGTACTGGGACAGATTGCTGTTAAACAGTCTTATAAAATAAAGGCGGCTTTAAAACATAGACCCTCTTAGCAGTCACTTCCGTTAGACCATTAGACCATTAGACCAGTCCTAACTGGTGGTTTTAACTTTCAACATATAGCTGGCTTTAACAAATAGAGAGCTTGAGCGAAGGTACCTCAATCAGACCATTGCTATAAAACAGTGTTTCATAAGACTGTGTTGACTATTGAATCTCATAAAATAATTCCATACTAACAGTAATTGGGTGTGGTACTATTGGTAATTTTAGTCTCAACTCCTATTTTTACCGAATATCATTATACAAGTTATAATTTGGTAAGGTACATTAATAAACAAATATCTAAAATGCTATTAAAAAAAAGCCAGTTAAAGCTTAAATAATGCTAACGCCATGTAGGCTCTAATATTAAGCGCACTAACTGCCAAGACTGCCATATAGCAATGGTCTATAATTGGAAGACCATCTGAGACGTCACAATTTTAGCCTAAAGACTGCAGAGAGTAATCAGCCCATGATGTGTCTATGTCCACTACAATGTGGATTTGAATTGATATTTTCTATAGTGACTTTTCCAATTGCATACAAAATACTGTGGTGACAAATATCTGAAAGGTTCACTAATCTAAGAAAGTATATACTGTATACTACAAGCAATGAGATAAAGGCCATTTTGTCAGGATTCAGTATTTTAATGTCATTAGAAATGATGACATACTTAGTGTCGAAATATTAAATCCTTGCATGATAGCATTATTTGAATTACATATTCTTACGGACATCGTACTCCTTGAAAGTTGAAGCGGCAATAAAAACCTGGAAGCTTTGCTGACTTGGGTTTAGTTTACTGTATTTGCTCTATTAGGTAGCTTGTGTTCACACAGTGACATGCACTAAGCTGAATAACTTTGGATTGTTAATGATTTTTGGCAGTACTGTATAGATCAATTTGCCGCTTTGTGGTTAGTTATCATTAATAAAGTGACTGTTTAATGTATTTTATTTTTGCTTATTTTTAAAAGTAAATACAGTACCAAAATTCACACAATTGTATGAGCAATTTAGCATTTAATTTGATGAACTTGGTTATATTCACAATGATTGATGAGCTGGTTTTGCTGTGTTTAATTGAACCAATTTCATTAGGGACTTCAATCCTTATCATATATAAATAAATAGTATTTTGTATGGCAATTTGGTCATTTTAAAATTTGATGGTAGCATTTGATATGAGTGTTAAACATTCGGATTATAATTGTCTACACATGTAAGTACCTAAAATTCAAATAATCAATTTTAAATGGAATATTGTAAAATAAAAATTAGTATTTTCCTTTAATTTCGTAATTAAATCTTTTGTTAATTAAAAATAGAATTATAAAAAAAAATTATTTAGATGAGAGCCGTTTGATTCGATGCCATTGATAATTGTTCTGTAAATGTTGTTCTTCATTTGTTTGCGTCTTCTACATTCAGTAGCGGATTTATCACTTAGAGCATACAATACTGTGTTGTTTTGTAGAAACCATTATTGGTTAGTACCGTACCTACACCCCTGATAAATTAAGTAGTTGCAATATTGTGGCACTGTCTGTAACTATGGAATAAAGTGTACAATGTACAGTAGGCGTGTATGCAAGTTGTTTTTTTTGGTGTTTGTTTCTTAATTTAAGTTTAATAATTCTAGATTTATATTATCACTTTATATAACAGACAAACAGACTTGTAATACAACCTGGGTTGAGAATAGAAAGTGCTGAGCAACATGCCATATTTGGCTAATTTAGGACAGTGAGTCAACGAAGGCACTGTGGACCAGATGTTACACATTCAATATGACTTTCTACTCCCCTAAGGGTCAAATCATGTCATACAGCAGGTACTGGCATATACTTGCACTTTTTCGTCTGTCCACAACGGATCGTGTATAGACCAGTACACCAGGGTAACCCCTAGGCTTGCCCCAAGTCTGTATGTTATATTTTAATCAAGTGCGCATCCAGTGGATGAATTTTTATATTTTGTTGCGACAAAGAGAGTTGTAAAACACGAATACAACCTGGGTTGAGAATGGAAAGTGCCAGCAACATGCCGTATTTGGCGGATCCAGGATCCGCCGAAAGGGGGGGGGGCACACTTTCCAGTCCGGGTGGGCGTGGTAGCCATTTTTTTCCTGACGAGCAAAACAAAAAAAAGGTTACTTACCCATTTTGGTGCCCTGGTGCCCTATTTTGACCGTATTTTACTTTTTTCTTGTAAAACTTTTTGAACAGTTTTAAAGAATAGGAAAATTACAGATTTTAAAAGAATTGCATTTACATTACATTAATTGAAGGATCAAATTCACATAAGAACAGATAAGAACATTTGTAATGTGATTTTTAAAACAATTTTCAAAATAATTATATTTCTATTCTTTAGCATTGTGTAATAAGATTAGTAGACCCACTTTCTGATTTTAAGAAAACTTTAGAAAGCATTTTCCTTCATTATCTCATTGTCTAAAGGTTTATCAGTGAGGTCACAACTAATTGTTCTATAGGTGTATCCATACAAATTGTAATTTCTGAGTTAATATACATAATAATAATTTGGATTTTTTAAAGTAAAAAATCTTAAAAATGACCTTGTTTGTCCTGACTAGAAACAAGTCTTTGAAGTTGGTGTATCACACGGAAAAATAACTTTCAATCAGACCATTATTGACGTTGATTGATCGTGAGCTATCTAGTGACTGAGTAGGTTTGAAATATCAACAAATTTTCATTGTTTTAATAACTCTAAGAAATAGCTCATTGATATGACCATATTTTTTAATTCTGTACAATTATACTAAAAAAAACCTGAAACTGTACAATTCATGAAAATGATATAAATATAGCTTCTTGAATAAAAGTATCAATATAAACTTATAAATTTAACAAAATAATATACTGTATTAGTACACGTTTCATGCATATTCCAATAATGTACATAATTCAAATATACGCAAACTTCTTCATTCATGTTTAGGCTCATAGATACAGCACTATCGAATATTACTACAGTATTTACATATGGATACCATATTACTTATTATTGGCGACGGTCATTTCTAACTAAGAATCTCAATAAAATCCAAAAGGTCCACTAATCAACTTCAAGAAGTAATAATAAGTAATAATACATACTCCAAGAAATGGGATGCACGCCATCATGACAGGACAATATTTCAACCTTAATTATGTCATCAGGAAAACCTAATGACTTTATTTATGTCGAAATTTTTAATCCTGTAACGATGGCGTGTATCTCACTGCTTGCACTATGCATTATACTTTCAAACGGATTTAAAAATTGTTATATTGGCAAGTGAGAAACAGCCGTTTTCATTTCTGTAGTGTGAAGCAGATTAGAGTTTGATACTCCCCTGGATGTGACGCTAATCCATTGCAGGTTACTTCCCAGTAATTTGCTGGTACCCATTATACAGCTGGTAGACTGAAACAATGCGAGTAAATTGCATTTTCCAGGTGCACAAGCAACTTGTATGCATGAGTCTTGAACTCCCAACCCATCAACAGGGATTCTGAACAAAAATCGCTGCACCAACTGCTTCCAAAAAATGGCTTAAATAAATAACACTGCACTGTTAACAGGTTGTATACGTAGCTTGCTATTTTTTACACCAAAAATGTACAGTAGGCTATGGTTGATGATTATTACAATAGCGACCACACTATATCCGGTCCCAAGGTACCTCTATAGACTGTTTATATCTGGCAGAGCCAAGCCAAAGGAGGCAAAAGTCACAAAGCTAGTTTTCCACAATAGGCAGAAACAGGAAAATGGTAAAAATTTTTATTATTTTATTTATCTCAGAAACATACTTTGATTAAACATCCAACATTATACTACATTAATAATTTTCAGATATATGATCAAGAAATATTTTTTTAAAAATGCAATTTAAAATAACCCTGGTTAGTCAAAGTATACTGATAAGCAATTTTTAAATGCAGTTTTTTTCAAAACTTACATTTTAAATTTTCAAACTAGATTGTTCATGACTTTGTAAGGAAAGGAAAACTGATATTTTTGCATACTAAAGATGATAATGTATGGTTTCATAACCTATAAATAACTTAATTTTAAATTTTTCGATTTATGCCTCCTTTGACTTGGCTCTGCCACATATAAATATCACTAAACAATTAAAAAATTTCAGTTTATGATATCAATGACCCAATTTTCCAGCAATTTTCTGCTATAGAGGACCTAGAATCAAACAAATGTATGCAGAATAGTTTAGTATCAGCATATTTGTGAGGTGTCTTGACAAAATGAGTCGTGTTGTACGCCAGGTCATTTTGAGATATTCACAAAAATACATGTAGAAATTCATAATTTTATAAAAATGAGACTGTTGTTGTTTTAGGAAGTTTATTACTTAAATTTTATAATTACAAACATCCTGTTTATGTTTATTTAGAATAATCATGTTTTTTAACTGCATTTTGTAAAGGCTGTTTTTTAAAATCAGTGGAAAAACATACAGGAAGTCAACAGTTGTTTATTTTTAACATCAATTTTCTCCAAAGTGTATTTTCATGTGTGTACATTTCAGTATTATATTTCTCTGGTTATACTCCACCTATGAATCTAATTCAAAAACTAAATTGAAGATTATAATATCTTCTATCAGAATGTAACAATAACTCAATTTTGATTTTATGTACAGCACGACTCATTTTGTGGTGACACCTCACATTTAATCAATAATTCTGCAATTTGTCACAACTTAATTTACCATAATAATTTTAGGATTTGACAACATAATATATTTTGTAAAATCTATCCAACTTAAATATAAAACCTAAAGTAAAAATACAATTTAATTTAATAAGTTATTTTAACACTGATAAAAGGAAATGGATTTAAAACAATCCACTTAATTTGAGAAAAATGTATTAACAAAATATTACATTGGAAAAATTTAGGCATTAAAACATTATCTATAATCATTTAGAATTAACTAATGCGAGAGTTTGCACCATTATTAAAATACAGGCATTTCCCTGTACAGTATGACTACCTAAATATCAGATATTTCATTTTAACTGAAAGTGGTATCCCTTTATGTACCAGAGGTTCCAACTTGGAAAACCAGAAATCCTTGAGATTTTGTCGGTCAGCGTCCATAACTGTTTTTGGGTGCTATATGGGTATCTTAGTGAAATCATATGAAAAAATGCTTTGATTTTTCCAAATGAAAGGCGTTTACTATTATATTTTCTACAATTATTCACAAATGAACGTTGGAAATGCCATTTAGCGCTAAAATAGATGACAAAATACCACATATTTTTTTGTTTATATTGCTAATTTATCAAAAATCCTGGAGATAAGGATGAAAATTTCAAATTCCTGGAGCTCGGGAGATGAAGCAAAATTCCTGGAGACTAAAGCTAATCCTGGAGACTTGGGAGCCCTGATGTACAATACTGTACTAAACCAGAAGCCATAAGCAAAGTTTGGTGGAGTTAGAGTTCTTCACTACTTACAATTAATTGTATAAGCTGGCTTTTTAAGAAGTTTTAACATGTAAAATCAAGGTTCTAATGTACAACATAAAAAAAGGAAATTTGCCAACTAACCAACATAATTTTTCAATATAAAATTAATCTAAAAAATATTTTTTTGCTGTTTAATTACTATTATGCAGGTAATTATCAACAGGTAATCCACAGGTCACGGCAGCTTGGCCATAACTGACACTTAGCTTGCCCATAGTCATTTGTTCGCAGGGGTACGATCATTCACTTTTGTGATCCATTTCACAATGTTGCAGATGTAATCAGCACATATGGCTCTTGTACCTCCCAGGTACCAATTTATACTCCTGGGTGGAGAGAGGCAAAATGGATAAAGTGCCTTGCCTTGGGACACAAACAGCTGACCAGAGTGAGCATCAAACCACCAACCTTGTGATTGAGAGTCCGAAATGGCACTGCTGCGCTAACTGTCCCACAAATTGGGGAGGGGATGTCTTGATAGCAATTGTTCTACAGGGAAAAATGGCTGTGGGGCTAATCTCCTGGGTGAAAAAAAATAAATGTCAAGCCTATACTCAGCTAGATACTATCACAATATAGCAATGTTTGTGAGCATGTGCAAAATATATGCTATGCTTCACTTGTACAGCTGAACCTCTCGTAAGCGGACACCTCCCATAACGGACACTAATTCAAAGACCCCGCTTGTTCTTCCTATCTAATCAGTGCATTTGGTACCTCCTGTAAGCGGACACTTCCCGTAAGCGGGCATGGTCACTTTTTGTCTTGAAATTTAGATTTTGGGTTAATTTACCTCATAAGCGGACATCCCGGAAAATTTAGTGATTTTTCTGTACAACGAATACAAATTTCTGTACAAAATCATCCTTATTCTGTAATGACTGAGAATCATATTACTAAACTAATCTTTAAAATAATAAACAATATTTAATAAAATATACAATGCGGTGACTAGACATTTAAGAGGCCGTTTGTGTTAAGAAGACTGTGAATATGAGGCAAAAGAGCATAAATTTACATCTTTGGCCCTCTATCGGCCGAAATTCTCATAAGCGGATAATTTTTCCGGTCCTGAGGGTGTCCGCTTACAGAAGGTTCGACTGTACTAGGTTCTGCTTAGTATAATCAAAGACTTCATATCCTCGTTGTCCTTGACATCCTAAAATGTAGGAGACCCAGTCTGGGCATAAGAACCTTCATGGTCTGTCGATAAACAAGTTGCATCACTGTCATCATTGGTTGTTGCTGGACTCCCGCCTTCTTCCATTAAAACATTACTTTGATTACTTTTAGATGAAGGTTTTGATGGTGTTGTATTTTTCGGTGGATCGCTAAAGGCACGTGATCTAACAGTATCATTTGACATACTAGAATTATCGTTCGTTTCAAAACTTCCTGTGCGTAATCTTTGCCTGCCTTTCATGTATCCTGGTGAGGTTTTTAATGCATTTTTCATTTCTGATAAGAGACCAGCAAATGGGTCGGTATTATCTTCTTTTTCGTCCTTTACCGCTTCATCTTCGGGAATTGCGTCATTCATTGATATTTCCCTTGATAGTTGTCTATTGCCAGATTTTAGTTGATCCAAACTAAAATTGCCTTTAAAAATAGAAAAGACATTGTTTTTGTTAACTTAAATTTTAGTTTACAAGTAGCAAACAAATTCTTCCCAGCAACAAGTCCCTCATTCTAGAGTAAAAACATAGGCCCTAGTGTTCTGATTCCTGATAATGACATAATTTATGTCGAAATATTGAATCTTGTCACGATGGCGTGTATCTCATTGCTTGGAGTATGCATTATACTTTCTCAGGCCCTAGTGTGGTGCATGCATTCACTGGAGTTAACCCAGTCCCACTCTGTGTAGACCATAAATGCTTTATTTCTTTCCTAACCAGACCGTTTACTCTTGGTAAATTTTGGATTTTCCATTTTGTTGCATGACATCCCACTGAAATCCTCACCAAAAAGATCAAGGTTGATCTCTGGTCAACGGTAAAAAATGATCACATTTAGGTCAATTAGCGGGTAATTATTGATGTAGAATCCGATAATTATTTGTCATCGCTTTTTCTGTTAAAAAAGGTTATTAAACAATTGTTAATGCAGGGTTTTTACCAGGTAATTTTTATCAAGATAATTTATCGGATATTTTTTTCCTGGGGAAACACGGCCTTAGATCATTGGGAATCATAACTTCAACTGAGAATTGTGTATGTAGAAATGAGAATTACAGTAAGTTAAATGTACTCAGTACACTGGCAGATTTGGGAGGGGGGGGGGTGCAGCTCCTCTTATCGCCAAAATGTACTTGCGCCCCTCTTAGGAACGCCAGGTCTAAAATTGACCCTATAAATACAAAACAGAAATACATATAAGCCATGCATAACATAAACAGGGCATCAATTTATGCAAAATGGGGAAATAACGTTTGTTTTTGCTTGTCAAAATCAAAATCAGGAACAACTCCCAACGGGACCTGGGAAAGAACGCCCTCCCTTTTGCTGGATCCTGGATTCACCCCTGCAGTAACATTCTGTCAGCTTACCTTACATGAATATGAAATCACAGTAACCTAAATATACTTAGCAACATTCTAGTGACTCCAATATAAGCCCACTTCCTTTGAATATGAAATCACAGTAACTTAAAAATACTTAGCAACATTCTAGTGACTCTAATACAAGCCCACGTACTTTGAATATGAAATCACAGTAACTTAAAAATACTTAGCAACATTCTAGTGACTGTAATATAAGCCCACTTCCTTTAAATATGGAATCACAGTAACTTAAAAATACTTAGCAACATTCTAGTGACACTAATATAAGCCCACGTCCTTTGA
>JAOTQE010012557.1:0-10978 GCA_025631205.1 Nesometra sesokonis | reverse complement strand
GCTCAAACACATGTACAAGTTAAGGATTAACTTCTTGGTACTTATACTGTGCGTAGCTTTCCGCGTCTTATTGTCGGTTCGACTTGTTAATTTATCAATGATGTAAGTAAATTTAATCCAAATATAAAGACGATTGACAACGTAAAATATATGTAACATACATAGAAAAATTTTATGACAAAAAAGTGTTAAAAGTACAATAATTATAAAACAATTATTATTATTATTATTATTTGACTCAAATGTTTGACGAAGGGTGACGATCACCAATAGGAGGCTACATGGAATTGCAATTCTACAGTGTTAAGTTAACTAACTAGCCGTAAATAATAAATCTATGATTGTAACTTGAAAATCGCAGAACGAAATCATTCACATTACTTTTGAAATTATCCTCACATATTCAAAGTTGAGAATTTGCGTACAGAAATTATTTTATTTAGATTTTTAACCTAAAATTGATAAACATAGGCCTATAAAACGTTTATGATTTTTGTTTTGCTATTGTTTCATAGGCCTATATTCTCAAAAAAAAATTACAATAACTATTTCTGAAATCTCTAATTGTTTGTGTCATGGTAAATAGGCCCATTCCTTCAAAATAACCAAATTTATTTTCACATTTTAATCATTTTCCAGTGACAATACGCTTACAACTTTAACTTATAGGCTTGATATTTAAAATATTGTTACTAACCGATATTTTGAAAAGAGGATTTTAACTTTCTATATTTATATAGAAATATTCATTTTCATTAAATAAAACATACACACAGCAAACCCTTCACAAACATGGGCCTAAATTAATTACTGGACCCAACAACCAAAAGAACAAGAGAACGAGATCATCGGCATAATTAAGATGATCTAAAACAGGAAACAGTAAAATAACATTGCCACAGTGGTAATGAGGTAACCTGAAATTAAGTTTACCAATTTAGATCTTGCAAAGAAGATTGGCACAAACCAATCCCTGACTTACTTCATCCGAAACCTTAAAAGAAAGAAGAACGAATTGAAATACATAAAAAGTAGGTCAGTCCAATAAATAATGAAACAAGTTTTAAGGTATAAAAATGCGTAACATTTCGGTATTTTAGTACAATAAAAAATAACACTCAACGAGTTTTTGTAGTCAACAAAATGTGTAAGCAAATGCGTTAGTCGAATAAAAATAACGACATTTTTCGTTGCCTATGAAATGTACCAATCGAATACGACCAATGATTCACAATCTGGATAAGACCTTTAAGTTATTCATGGATTTACAGAGGAAACTAATATTTAAAAATATGAGCAACATTGTCACTTGGTTAAATACGCCAAGATTCCCGTGTCCACATAGTTTAAACTACTTACCCAGTTAATCTTGTCATAGCAAAACAAAATTAAGAGTGGGAAAAGTAACTTAACTGGGACATAACATTACCCCGAGTTGTGACATTTTTGACACGGAGGCTTAGTATGACATTTTAACGACATAATCTAATATTTGCGTACTGGCACACGAACTAAAAGATTGTATGTTTCGGATGAAGGGGGCTTAGGACTTTTGCCTATTTCAGTTTCTCTACATTATGATACATGAATGTGAAATATGGGGAGATTTAGCATGTCTCGAGTTTAAAAAAATGATCATATCTTTATTAAAATCGATGTATATATTTTTTTTTCTTTCTCGCCTTATTCATGTCTGAAGTTTCATTATTATTATTAGGCTTAGACATTTTTTTTCTAAATAATGACATTCCTAAGTTTGTTTATGTTATAGGCCTAGTATTTAAAATGGTTATTTAGTTGATTATTTTGTACGTATTCGATATAATAATCGGTCAGTAAAAACGAGGGCTAGTTTACCCACAATTATAATTTCTGGACCACACAACAGTTTTACCTCCCTAAAATTCGAAAAGAACGTTCCAAAAACTTTATAGTAAACCATGATCTTTTTAAGGTATGGTAAGTCGTGTCTTACATGGTCGTCAACAACACAGGTTAAAAAAATAAAAATAAAATAATTATATGATTAATATAGGACTATCTATGACTTTTTAAACCTGGATTATAATTTAAAACTAATTGGTTTCTCTTTTATTTTACCATTACCATTTTATGTATCTACTTTACTGTATAATGTAGGCTATGCAATTCAACTGTTGTCAAAAGTTGCAATAACAGGAATTTTATTAATTTGTGAGATGTTTGGTCGGAAGAGTTTAGGTATGTGCAATTTTTTTAAAGACATTATAACATATAATAGAAACATTCCCATCTCTGTGAATTTATGTAAATGGTAAAGTTAAGTACCAGCAGATAAAACGTACATGGGCCTCACATATTTTAATTAAATTGGGCCTAATCACATTCAAATTAAAATTCTTGTTATTGCAACTTTTGACAACAATTGAATTGCATCAAAATCAAATATATAAAATTGTAAAATGACAGAGAACAGAAATTGTTTTTCTTTAATCAGTAAGACAATTTTTAGATACCATGCGTACAATATGCCCAGGCCTACATAAAACTGATTCTGGCCCACCATCCCACCCCTGTACTCAATTGTATGCATTTTAACACTACCCACTCCTCTGTAATTGTTGATTGCTCCTTACTGTTTGCTGACCATCGCATTGGTTAATGGTCAGTCGGTCTGGCTATTACTCGGTTAGTTGCGAAAAGGACGCATCTTATTAAGATGCATAGTATTTTGTTTTAATAAAAGCCAAAATGAGAAATTAGACTATTAGACAGACTTCACAACTTCATGAAATACAAAACGAAAACGTATACGTCATACATTCTTGTAAAGATGGAATTGAACACCTTGAATATCTGTCACAGTTGGTCAATATTTCACGAAAACCATAAAAAATAAATCGTAGCTAGAAAATTAGATATATAGGCCTATTTGGAAGACATTGATGAACTTTCAAAAATGGAAGTTTGACATAACCGGTTTTCGTATTTTGTAAATTCGCAAAACCTCAATAATAGGCCTATTGATTATAAGGAAGCAAAACATAGCTACATTTTCATACAGAAGGAAACAAAGATAAATTAATATAGTCTTGCTAAATTACAATATTAATTACCTTAAGCAATTGTCTTTTCCTTTTAATGAAAGCTTGAAGTAGTACATGTAATAGCTTGATTAATTTAACCATGGCATAACTAACCAGAAGTTGCTGTTTCTTGCCATGGGGCAGATATTTAAAATTACACACAAAAGAGACTATCCAAGGATTCGTGCCCTAGTCTCCATCAAATTAAACATCTAAATTTAGAAAATTTAATTAAGTTTATTTAGAAACAAATATTTTTCAATAAAAGCCATATTTTCTGACTGTAAAATGGTGTTTACAGGACAAGACAATAATTATTGTAGTACAGTATAGAGACCATGTCCTCACAAACTCTGCTTTGCTTAACTAAACGAAAATTTCAAAGACTGGGGAGCAGAGTACATCTCAAAATACCAAAGAACAGGCTACAAATTTTGGTCGTTATTCTTTCCTGTGGAATGATAAACCAAACCATCTTCTGAAACTTTCACTACCAGTATATAACCTTTGACTAATTAGAACTGAAATCATAAAAAATGAAATACTTATTTACCTTAAGGTATCAATAACATCAACAAATTTACTACCCAGTTACTAGGTAATTCGTTGTGATTCTATGTAGATCATCCTAATAATTTACGCCCTCAAACCCGTCTTGTTGGAGGGTGTTATTTTTTTCGAAGGGTATACCTAACAAACACAATGTGCCGCTTCCTTGCGGTTATATATGCAACCTACGGTATAATTGTGAAAGAAACTGAAAGCAATATATACAACGGTGACAATCATGAAAATCACAGTAGGCCTACTAAACGACAAAAATACATACAAATACATCTAACAGATTACCACCAGAGTACGCAAAAACCATTATTAGTATTGAGTTGCTGTTTAAAATCATTGGGATCTAAAAGTCCCTAAGCATGAATGCGTTCAAATGGTGGATATGATAGCAAGCTTCTGAGATAGGTAATACAGACAATTTAGGCATAATTATCCAAATAATGGTAAGACTTAATAGTGAAAAATATAGGCACATTTTCACTAAGCAAAAATCACTAAGAGATAGGTTTTTGAGGAAACTGACAGCAACACCACTTTCGAATTGGTCAAGATTTGAAGCGTTTGTAAAGTCTTAAAATGTAATTGAAGAAAAAAATTTTTTTTTTCTTAAAAATATGCTGAGTTAAAGCATCCATGTTCCAACGAACGGTAGTTGGTATGGTCAGTAGCATTCAGGCTCGACGACAAGACATGATCCATTCGTTGAAGTACTGATGAAAATCTAATGGTGGCAATAGAATAGCCGCGAGACCAAAAACTTCGACTTGAGTGGATACATAGATTGAAACATGTTAAAGAATATGGAAGAATGTAAACTGTATTTTAAAATTTATTATTAAAAATATTTCAAAGAATTGTATTTATGATCGATAGTGATTGTATACTTAAGTTTAGTACCGTAGTGTAAATATATTTTTAAATTATTAATATTAGAATTAAAATAAAAAAATAAAGCGATTAGATAGAAGAAAAGAAACGCTGGAACGGCAATACAGAATATGCATATACAATGATTAAAAACATTGTAATAATTATTTACAATGTTGGAGTTTTTCATCAGGGTCAAGAGGCCTTCCAAGTGTCGTGTTTTAAAATTTAAAACAGGACAGAAAGTACTGAAACGGTGCGGTGCTGGGTCTTGACAACAGTGTTCTGGCTCTCCGACAAGACATACATTCGTAGTAGCACAAGATGAAAAAAGACCTTTGAATATACTGAGGGTATTGCCCTACTGTTCATCTCTCTAGTTATAGACATAATTCGGTGGTGTAATTGTGAATTTAAACAAGTGCTCTAAGCGATTTTCATTTTTACTTTCACCCAGGAGAACTCTTCGTTTGTTAACCAAATATGTCAAAGATAAATTCGATTTAGTCGTGACTCTATTCATCCTTATGGTCATTTAAACATAACAAATATGTTCACCTTAGAAAACACAATCTTGTCTTAGCCTAAGGCCAGGTGACCCCTTGCAGGTGCTGGTCATCCTAGCCGGGGGTTACTCGATTCAGCGGCCACTGGGGGCTAGACAATCCCACCGCGACTTGACATGCTATGACCTAGGATGTATTAAGTTTAAAGCGATGAAAACATCGCCCGAGAACATATGTGGCTTGAACTGGACATTGTCATATTCAATTAAGTCTTCATCCGTTTGCTATCACCGAATATTATTTTTAAGCGTTGCAGCTGAAAATGATAATGATTCCGGTTGAATGAGATATTAAGGTAGAGTGGTAGCTTGATCCAGGAAAGTGGGATTTTGGGTATAGATATACCTATTGGTAATTTAGCAATAGCTTTTAGAGATCGATTTTGATATAGTATTTAAAATATTTTGTGACAACTGTTAGTGTTGAGAATAGCCTGTCTCTCTGGCCTTTTTGTCATGTTTACCAATTTTATTGCTTTATTTTGCACATCTGGTATAGGTTACAAAAAAGACCAGCTGATGGAAGAATTTTGAGAAAGTCTAGCGATAGAGGTAACGATTCAGTGAGAAGTTCCCATACTGGCATATCTATCACGTAATTTGTTTAAAATAAAAACCTACATACCCGCAATTCATCTTGACTATAACGTATATTGAATACATATCGAATCTTAAGTTTAAATAGTCCTGACATTTTAGATTTTTTCCAGAATAACTTCCTTTTAAAAATGCTCTTTTGACACTTGTGACGTGGCATAAAGGATAACTATCGGTAACTGAACAAGAACATTCGTCTTTGATTCATTGGGTGGGAGGATTGATTGGAGAAAACTTTGTGTGTACCGTACTGTAATTAGAAAGTATAATATATACTCCAAACAATGAGGTACACGCCATCGTATCAGGATTCAATACTTCGACATAAATTATGTCATCAGAAGAGGATGACTACTAGTTAATACTATATCTCGATATATTCATCTCTTTTCCAGTTGTGTAACTTTAGATCAACAACATTTCTATAAGTAAAAACGCAAAATACTCTTAAGCGACTATACAGCTGGTTAGGAAAAAACAACTATCGTAATTTTATGAAAGAGAATCTTGGAGAAATACACTGAAGGATGGAATCAAACTCTTTGAACAGAAACACATCTCATTCAGACCCTGCCGAAAGGATGGAAAGAGATAGCATACAGTGCTCTTCAACTGATCATCAATGTTCTGTACAAACATACACACATCAATAAAGTAAATTACTCATGCTATAGAACTGTTTTTGACATTTTATGTCTTAAAGTATGCAGTGTACAGTACCGTAGCCATCATAAGGCAGGCGAGGCAGTCGCCTCGTCTGAAATTGTCAAAATTTGGCTTTTGAAGGGGAACTTATCTCTGACTTCCAGCAGAAGGTTTCAGTCCCAGGAATCCTACGTGACCCCCAGACTTCGCCTCGTCTGTCTTTCAACTCTGGCTACGGCCCTGGTACCTGTGCATTGTTCATGTGATGTATCTTTTTTGAATTTTTGATGACATAATGATCTTCTACAATTGTCGATTTAAAGGACGAACGAACGATTCGGAATAATTTTTTTGGCTACCTCCTGAAGGTCGTTGACTTCATAAGAGCAGATTCGTCAGAGTATGCTGGACCTGATCTACCATCGATATTAGTGAGCTTTCGCAACTACGTTTATATCTATCTTTCCACTCCACTTTTAATGAATTACCATTTCTAATACACTTCATTTACCAAATGCTTTTTCTTTATAAACTGAAAGGGGTCAAGCATTAGAGTATTTTATTTGGATGGTTCCACCACTTATGAAGAACTAATCACTGAAATGAGTGGTCTAACACAGAACATTGCTTCTAACAACATTTTGTCAACCGAGTAAAAAACACTTAGGCCCTACTTCGACATACATATATATCACGATTATTACGATGACTATTAACTTTTCTAGTTAGACTAGTGGTTAGGTGAACAAAAACAAATTTGAGTAGGCCTATAATGTGAGAAAATGTGATTTGCTTCTTTATTGTAGAATATGCCTGCAAAATGTAATGTGGACAATTAGGATCCATAGTAGTTACCTTTTAAGTATACTTTATGAGATATAAGTCGAAAAACTGAAATATTTTTATAGGTTATAAAAGACACATTATTATCTTTAACATGCAAAATAAATTCAGTTTCATACGATGTCTTTTTGCAAAGTTATGAACAATCGAAGTTTGAACATTTAAAATGCAAGTGTTGAGAAAACTGCATTTGAAAATTGTTTATCAGTATACATTGACTAAGTAAAGTTATTTTAAATTGTATTTTTTAACATATTTTGATTATATATCTGAAAATAGTTAAAAGGTAGTATGAAAGTTGAATGAATGAACTGTATATTTTTGAAATAAAATACAATTTGAAAAAACTGACAATTTTTAAATTTCTGCCTATTGTGGAAAACTAGCATTTGCGACTTATGTCTCATTTGGTTTGGCTCTACCACAATCGTCGTTGTTTCATACCCGAATCCAATAAATTGACAGACGAGTGTTCCTATTTGAACCAGGGCATTTTCTAACCATCATAACTTGGGACTAATGATGAACAAACTAATAAATATATGTAATGTATATGGACGATCGAACAATAATCAATGCTTTCAAACGAGTTATTTACCAATCACGTTTGCAATTAACTCATCATCGACAGATTTCAAAATTAAAATCGGCAGATCTTATCGCTTGAAGGGCTTAGGATCTTAAGTGGTGCAGTCTGGGCTGTAGGCCTTTCTATTCCTCTGGCACTATACACGTGTTTGACACATTACTACCAAACTAAAAGAAATGTTAACAGCTGTACTAGTCTATATGAAACACAATATAAAATCGATATATCGCCTGGAAAGTAAAACTATGCAGATTGCCACTGAAATTAACAGAGAGGTATATAAGATCTACAGATAGGTAAGCCAAGCAAATACAAACAAGCAGTGAAATTGATTTTAACAATATAGGTCTCTTGCTAATGAAATACTGCGAAATAACATAACGCCCAGGACAATGGAATTATCGCCAATGCTCGCGTAGAGAAACACATATTAATGGGATTCTTCAGTCGACGTGCAGAAGTTAAACGAAAATGTGTAGCGGTCAATGCACATTGATTATTTGACTACTTTAGGTGGCATTCTGTAACTTCGAAGCTTCGTTTAGACTGATACTGGAAACCAGTTGAGCTGTTAATAATGCATACGGCATAAATACATCCATTTTGACATGTACTTAGAGTTCGGCTAACACATCAATGATCGATATTTTCCCGCTTGAACGAAACATCACAAGAAGATGTTAGTGGAACGGAGCGCCGCCACGAGGCCATCCGAGCGAAATGCGGAACAATAAGCGGCGATGAAGAATGATTAGCGAAGATGTTGCTAAAAGTTTACGCACCGCCAAGAAGCCATCGGAGGGCAGTGGCAAACAATAAGCAGCGCTACCGAATTCTAACGGCTGATTGGGGAATTGCCAAAATGCTTGCGCGCCGTCGCCACGAGGTCATCCGAGCGCAATGTAAAACAATTAAATGGCGCTGTCGAATTTGAAAGATTTGCTACATAAAATAGAAACTTGTGGACTGCTTGTTAAGGTTAGGCTTAGGCTTACGTAGATAAGGCTAATGAAAATTCTGTTATTGGCAGGTGTGTGTCTGCAACACACATGCACGAAGCATCATAATTCACATTGAATCACCAAAGCTTCCGTTTCGAAAGTGTATAGGCCTTATCATTTATCTCTGGTTATTTTATTGACTCATTAAATAGATATTCAATCATTAACACATCAAATTACTTTTAACACCCGTTGTGAAAAATATGTTTTGTAAATGACATAAATAAAGTATAAAAGAATCTTTAGTTTGCCAACCGACCGACCCAAAATTTTGAAAATCGGGGTCGACCAATTTTTTTATCTTCATATTTACCAATAGGCATACATAAAATGATCCAGACAATTGTACAGAATCAATAACCCTAAAAAAGGAAATACTTGTAGGCTTAAATTATCTCATAGTTTAACCAAAATGAAAAAGGTCGAGTTGTTGAAAATATTGTAACAGATGCCTACAATAACAACAAACAAGCAAATCCCGACCTTAAGTTTCATTCAAATACTTTGTGCTAGGAGGGCAAAATATTTTTTTAGGCCTAACAGGCCTATTGTTTGTTTTTTTTTCATTAAGAAAATAAAATAACAGTAATGATCTTAAATAGTTTTTAAATGCTTCTTGCTATTTTGATTTGCTGATAATAACAAAAATAAAATCATTGTTTTTTAGCGTAGGATCATTAAAAAATGGACAAAATAGTCATTGTTTTGAGATATTTGATTATGTATAGATAGCATTTTCCCAATATTGTTTTTCTTTTTTTTCTTTCTTTCTTATTGTTTTTCTTTTTTTTTTCTTTTAAAAATATTGTTTTTTTATGTTAAAACGATTCTTTTTTCTTAAACATGTCTATAAAAACTTTCACGGTCTTAGAATAGCCGTAATAACAATAGTGACTCTAAGCATTTGGAAATGAAAAAAAAAAATCCCCGAAATTTTAACATTAATTTAAAATTCCATCGTTCATCAGCAATATTAAAGTTAATAACGTGAGATGAAATATAAATTGGTTTAATTAAAATTCTTTAATGTTGTTTTTTTTTATGTTAAAACGATTCTTTTTTTTTAAACATGTTTATAAAAGCTTTCACGGTCTTAGAATAGCCGTAATAACAATAGTGACTCTGAACATTTGGAAATGAAAAAAAAATCCTCGAAATTTTAACATTAATTTTAAATTTCATCGTTTATCAGCAATATCAAAGTTAATAACGTGATATGATATAAATTGGTTTAATTAAAATTCTTTAATGTTTTTACGCTTAAAAAAAGATAACTTTTGGTGTTTTTTAATCCGGGTTGACAAACAAACTACTAATTTCTTATATCATTGTCTAAATTTATACATTTCATCATAATGATTTATTAATGGGTTTTTTCCTTATATTATCACGTGACAATACAACTTTAATAAATATGATACGTATTTATATTCATATAGGCTATATTTAACAATTTCCATAATCTCTTAAAATCTTCTAAGTGTGTGGTAAACCAAAGTACGGTAATTGTTTAAAATAATTATTTGGTAAACCACTGAGGTAGTTGATGATCAATTGCTTCTCTAAAGACGAAAACAAAAACAAAATTAATGCGTTGAGGGCGCTATTCTATATAATAATTTGTTTTTAGTGAGCATTGATATTCATTTTCTAAAGAAAACAATAATCAAGTTTAGAATCTGGTTAGACCTAGGCCTATATTGACATTCAGACTATTGTCATAACCATCATTGAAGCTCGATTTGTTTGAATTTTCGTGATGAGATAAAAGATCAATGGATCTTCAGTCCTTCAACTAGACGGCTAAGACTACATGGCGTCGGTTGGCAGAAGGGGTAGAACACCCCTATCTCTTGGTATATGAATCAAGATGTAGGATTCGATGTTCCATTACAAAGGCTTAGCTGTATTATATTATGTGACAGTTCCTAAATTGATGTCTGACATAGAGCGCTAAAGTAATGTTTCGTTTTAAAAGTTTACGTTACTTATTGTCTGTTGTTGTGTATTGCAGTGAATGGTGTCTGTTTTATCTTTAAAACAAAATTATGGTTAGATCTAGAACATATATAAATCTATAATGTACATTAATACAAAAAAAAACTACTTAAAAATGCAGGTCATGAAACCGGATTAGATTAATGTATTGTCACTCAAAAATGGCAAAAAAGTCATAAGCATTAATTTTGAAATTAACTTGCTCATATTAAAGTAACATCAAAGTTATGAACTTGAGAAGAGA
>JAOTQE010012535.1:0-10978 GCA_025631205.1 Nesometra sesokonis | reverse complement strand
GTCTCAGTCAACTTAATTAGTCGACTGGTGTTCATTAGGTGGTAAAAATTAGTACCAAAGTATGGCCAAACATAAAACACCGTTGAGTAAAGAATCTAAAAGTTACGCGCGATTTACTAAAAACATCCCTTACGTGAATTTATATATAGATTTCTGTCAACTGTAGCTATTCTATTGACAAGGGCTTAACAGGGCGATTTTAAAACAAGAGTACCCACAAAAATGCACAAACTGCAAATGTAAAATGCAAAATGACAGGAACTTTCGGAAGTATAATATAAACAAGAACTTGCACAAATAAATATACAGTGTTCTCCGACAAGAAATAACTGAGAAACGGTGATTTTAACACAGATTTGGACGGTTTTCCTAAAAATATCGGCCCGCGGGCACCGTTATTCCCGCTGTGAATGGCTGTGTGAGTGGCCTATCACTAAGTTGATCGATAGATTCATGACACACTTTCTTTAAAATATTCAAAGAATTTCTATAGAAAAAGTACTTCTAGAATAATCATAATAATTAGACTGTGTATAGAATTTCTTTAATTTTATATAAGATCTTTAAAAATGTACAGAGAAAAGTTGCCCATTTTTATAAAAATACAGTAAATAAACTCTATATAATTTTTACCAGATGTTTTATAAAGTTTTGATTTTTTTTTTAAATTGCTATATGTTTACAGTTGATTTATGTAGTCCTATCAAGCTTTGCAATTTTATAGCGGTACAGTCAATTGTTGAAATACAAACAGTACTTTTAACAACACCTTGGTGTTTATAACTGTACAACTTTACACTGCGAAGTATTTAAAACACCATAAAAATTGAGTTTGTGAAGGTTCTGTTGTCGGATTATAAGTACACACATTTAAACGAGGCATTTTTTTAAAATACTGCAGCAATGAAGATCCCCATAACTGTCAAGTACAAATTCTAAATAAATTTAAATGACAACTATTATCTAAAAATACATAAATTACAACATAGGTATATAGAATCTCTAAGGAATGTATAGAAAAATTGCCTATTTTCTAAAGAATTCTTTACACTATATAAATCATAGATTATTTGTAAGTAATGTTTTTAAATTACAGTATGTGCAGTTTGTTTAGACTTTGTATAGCAAATAGGCCAACCTTTGGAAGTGAGATGGAAGCACACAAGAAACATAACAACTTGTACATTTTTAACTTTATTTTACAACTGTAAAAAACTACTCACTAACATACACATTATTTATTTTTTTAATAATTCCTAAGTTAAATACAGTATTGTACAACACTTTGAAGTTGATTTCGTCTTATGCACGAGCAATTTTTTTTCAGTATTGCAGGTAGAAATAAACACTGCTATTTTTAATGCTGTTTAATAAAAATCAATTTGAAAAAAATCAATTCAAATTAATCTTTAATAAAGATCAATTTGAATCGATATGGATTACCATGCGGCCATATACACTCCCGCGTAAGACGGCTAATATCACAGTTGGAGTTAAATATCACCCTCCTGATGCTGATGATTATCAAATGATCCATCATATTACTAGTAGTCTTGACAGGCGCGGATCCAGGATCCGCCGAAAGAGGTCGCACTTTTCTAGTCCAGGTGGGCGTGGTTGCCACTTTTTTTCCTGACGAGCAAAAAAAAAAGAAGAATTACTTCCCCATTTTGGTGCCCTGGTACCCTATTTTGACCGTATTTTGGGTTTTTTTTGTAAATTTTGCACCCGGCGCACCTAAAATAAGAGGGGCGCAACTACGTTTTGACGATAATTGGAGGCGGCGCCCCTCTGCAACCCCCCCCCCTCCCTTGGATCCGAGCCTGTTTGATTTCATATGTGGGAAACACCCGGATACAGGTAATGCGCTTACCGCAGATACATAAGCATGTATCTGCTGCTAAATAAAATGAGACCCAAAATGAAGTGTCTGGATCCAGTGGTTGCACGGCCGTTCCGTGGCAAAAAAACGTAACTTGCAAATTCCACTTCTCGAGTAAATGGAGCTTAAAGTTCACATGATTGCCTATTGATAACGCATTGTCGCACGTGCCTCACATTTCGTATGACAAAATGTATATATAAAAATTGTAAAAAAAATCTCAGAAACTAAGAAGTTATCGGCGATTTTATCAGTTACGTTGTTTTGCCTCGGAAACATGTTAATATAGTTTTTTGGCTGTTCCGTGGCAAAACAAATTGCGCTTACCGTGGATTTTAACCGGATAAAAGATCAGCAATTACGGAGTTACCCTCTTCAACAACTTGTCAAGAAACCAACGCAAAAATCGGAGATTCTAGACTGTATTTACGCAACTAAAGATATGTGCGAATTCTATGAACAACCGCAAGTGTTTGCTTCGTTAGGCGCTCAGACCACAATGTGATGTATTGGAAACCTCGTAGTGACATAAAAACTTAAAAACCATCAACAGTTAAGGTTACTATGAGGAATTATACTAAACAGGAAAGGATAATTTTGCGATGGAAATCAATGAGGTAGACTGGAGGTCCCTATACCGAGCTGAAACATGTGCAGAAAAGTATCGGTTATATAGTCTTAAAATGAATGAACTGATAGACAGACATTTTCCATATAAGACGTCAGTTTGGAAGAATATTGATAAACCTTGGGTAACAAACCATTATAAGGCGTTAATTCGGAAACGACAAGCAGCATAATGGTCAAGAAGTATTATTTCGAGAATTAAGAAATACAGTTAATAGGATGTCGAAAACAATGTGGAAAAGTTACTACAATAGAAATGTTAAAAAATTGTTTAACTCGGATTCTAGGTCCTGGTGGCGTCATACACGATAATTCTTGAACATGGATAACAAACCGCAGTTTGCATCGGGTCTCGCTAACGAGCTGTGTAATGGAAGCATAGAACAACTCTCTGGAAAAATTGAAAAAAACTGTTTTTTCCACTCCGTCAGTGGTGATTTACTGTCTCTTGATCCCACATTACCAAACAGCCCAAATTCCATGTACCAGACCGTTGATCAGTACTGTGGAGACCATGAAGAATAAACTTACCAAGACAAATGCCAACAAAGCTACAGGCCCCGATGGAATCCCAGGTTGGATATTAAAGGATTTTGCAGGCATATTGGCTGATCCTATTTGCTCCATTGCTAATGCTAGCCTCAGAGAAGGAGTAGTTACTGTCGAAACGATATCGTACTGATTCCTAAGACAAACCCACCGAAAAAGATTGAAGAAGACCTCAGACCAATATCTTTGACATCAATCGCTAGCAAACACATTGAAGCCCTGATTGGAATGCAGCTTTGGGAACAAATAAAATGAAAATCAAACCCCACCAATTTGGCTGCTGCAAAGGAATAGGAACGGTTGATGCCCTGATATCCGTATTGCATAAGTGCTTCGCAGCAGATAAAGGTGTAGAGCTCAGGATGCTTCTGGTGGGTTACAGGAAGGCCTATGATCTCATCGATCACAATCTTGATATCGAGAAACTATGACAACTGCAGGTCGATGAAGTGCTTATTCGGTGGACCAAGGCTTTTCTGGCCAACAGATTACACCGCACCAAGATTGGTGATTGCTTTCCATCATGGCTCTCACCCAATGGAGGCGTACCCCAGGGATCTTGGTTAGGGCCGATACTTTTTGCATTTATTAATAGTCTGAACTGTGACTTGTCGCTAATTAAATATATGGACGACACAACGGTCCTAGAAGATCTGAAACCTAGGGACCAAAACAACAAAATGCAATCTGCTACTAACGAAATTATTAAGTGGTCTAATGATAACCGTATGCGCATCAACGAAAAGAAAACTAAAGAGATAATCATATCAACAAAAATAAATAAACCTGATCACTTACATATTCTTGTTGATAACCGCTTATTTGAAAGGGTTACTAAGTACAAAGTTACCAGGAGTAATTATTAGCAATGACCTTAGTTAGAATGACCAAGTAGTAGCCATGCTAAAGAGGTGTAACTTCCGTTTACATTTTCTGAAACAGCTACGTAAATCAGGTTTGGATACGATTGCCCTACTTAGATTTTACACTGCCTATGTCCAGCCTGTATTAGAGTACGCGTGTCCGGTATGGGGAACTGGAATAACTCAGAAACAGTCTTCTCAACTCGAATCCATCCAAAGAAGAGCATTTGGCATAATGATTCCATTCGTGTCGTATAATGAAGCCTGTTCCATACTTTCATTGCCTAGTTTAGAGGACCGCCGTATGGAACTATGCAAAAAAACTACTTCTGCAAGTTGAAAAGTACTGAACACAGGTTGAACCATTTACTCCCACCGGCACCCGTTTATAAATATAAGTTAAGAACAACCAAACAATTTAGACTCCCTCAGATAAACTGGAACGTACTAAACGTTTTATAATAAACCATGGCCTATTGATGAACTGGTGAAGCGCCCTATAAATGTCTGTACATTATCAGGTTATTTTTAACTTTTACTCCCCCCTTGATAAGACTTTTAAATAATGTAAATAACTAATAATCAATTAATAATTATATTTTTAATAAATGCCAAACATAATTGTAAATATAGTATATTTTTATAATTTATATTTTTATAATGGAAGATAACTCACAAATCCAGAGACTAGGTCTATATATTTTTGTATATATATATATTTGTATTTTTATGTAATCGGTAGTATCTGTCAAATGTTGTATACAGTAAATCTTGTGTTAAATTTCAATTTCATTCTTATTGAAAATTGCAATAAAGTTGATCGTATTTCGCATTTCGTATAAAAAATGCAATCATAAAAAAGAAAAACGCTATGGGTAATATGGAATATCCTTTGTCCCGGAGGATGTTTAAATGAGTTATTACTGCATATTTTTCATTTTAACTTGATATATGTTCAATCTTGTTTTTTTTTTAGTCAATGTACAGTACTGTATTCCTTTAATATAAACGTGTTTGTTCATTTACAATCTATACAGTGGGCGCACTAAGTATACATACCGTATACAGTGTAACCTGTACTAAACATACGGCATACGATCAAAATTGCATTAAAATATGGAATCTGTAAAATTCAGGTTACGTGAAATTTTGCTCACCCTTTGATCACACAATAAAGTGACAAAAATCCATGCCATGATGATTAACACTGTACTTTTAAATATAATTTTGGATTAAAATAGAAAAGTTATTAAAGGTATACAAAATAATGGTTCTTCACTGTTCTTATGAGGCGTATGTACATTTCGGAGTATGTAAAATCAGGTTACATAAACAGGTTGTACATACTGATGTATTGTAATCTGTTTTGTTAAAATGTTATTAGTATTATTTAAAATAAATATCTGATTACATCGAACTATGTAGAAGTTCATTCATTTCCAATTACCGCAATTTTAACATTACTATTACTAATTCTACATTTAATTTTAATTTATCTATAATTAAGTCTATGTGTACGTAGCAACAATTTCAATCCACAAAAGAAATACAATTTAATTAAAACTAATATTTATTTGGAAAACTAAAATTAAACTTTAATCACATTTCTTCATACTTAGGTATAATCAGGGTAATTATTTGGTCTTTGTTGAGTTCCTTTGGATTACATGGTAGCATCGCTTGTTGGTGCCTCTTTTGAAAACCAAAAAAAAAAAAAACTATGGAACGCCGTAGCGGTGTTCGATTTCAAATAAATTTATTTTGCTTTTATTAATAATAGTCCATTTCTTAAGTTCGTTTAAAATAAATACCGTATGTAATCATGTTGCCAATGAATGAATCAAAAATATACTTTATTTTAAAATCATAATTTAGGCCTTAAGCTTAGCGGTAGGATAGGTAGGGCCCAAGGCTTGCTAATTCCTTTGCTCAAAATCATTGAAATCATCGATTAAGAATGACAAAACAACCATTTCGTTCTAAAATTTAATGCATTTCAATTAAATTATACCGTAAATATTCGCACATTTTACCAACTATCAACATGATGAATTGAAATTGAGCAAGTTGAATATGGCGCTCCGTAGAAATTGTCGGCGGCAGTTTACATAATTTTTAATAAATAGTTATTTATATAATTGATATCATGGGCTTGGCTTCGCGAACGAAGATTACGAAGGTTGTCCACATCTACAGGCACGCTCATGACTCATTAGTCCGATGTGGGAAAAGCAGGTACGTGAGCAGTGTCTACAGGTGAAAGTAAGAATCGGTGTGGTGACAGCGGCAACTCGGGCCTTTCTCCTGAGTCTCTTGGCTTGTTGCGAGTCTCTTCTCACTACCTCGAATTTGTTTACTGCTTCTAAAATCGTATGTCGCCAGGTGTTACGGTCTGCTGCTAGATCTGACCAATGTTGGTGGTTAATACCACATGATATCCGGGACTTCTTCAGGCAGTCTTTGTAACGCTTTCTTGGGGCATCTCTCCCACGATAGCCAGTGGAAAATTCGCCATACAAAGCAATCTTCGGAAGGCGGTGATCCTCCATTCTTAAGACATGCCCTGCCAACCGCAGATGACACTTCAGCAGCATGGTTTCAATGCTAGGCATCTCAGCGCGTTCCAGAACCTCAACATTAGTGATAAAATTACTCCAATGGATGTTGAGAATTGTGCGGAGACAGCGCTGATGAAAACGCTCGAGGAGACGAATATGACTGCGGTAAGTGACACAGGTATCCGAGCCATAGATGAGAGTTGTGAGGATCACAGCCTTGTAGACGCAGATTTTTTTTTTCGTTTCTCAGGTTTCTGTTTTTTTCAAACCCGTTTGTATAGTCTACCTAAAGATCTGTTTGCCTTAGAGAGCCTGTTGTCAACTTCTTTGTCAATCCTTGCATCAGATGAGATTATGGAACCGAGGTATGTGAACTGATGAGTTTATTTTAGCTCGGAGAGTGTCGATAAAGATGTGAGGTTGGTGGTATTCATCTTTTGGAGCAGGCTGGTGAAGAACCTCAGACTTCTTGAGGCTGACCTCAAGGCCAAACATCTTTGAGGCTTCCGCAAAGCAGGATGTGATTCTCAGCATCATCAGCAAAGAGAGGATCCCAGATCAACCTTTCATTCATGCGATACCTGATATATACCCCATCCATCTCATCGAGGTCTTCAGTTGCCTGCTTGAGCATCATGCTGAAGAAGATGATAAAGAGAGTTGGTGAGAAAAAACAACCTTGCTTCACTCCATTGTCAATGAGAAAAGGTTTAGACAGGTTACCGATAAGTCTGATCTGGCCTCGCTGGTTCTCATGCAGCTGGATCACCATCTGAAGAAACTTACGGGGACAGCCCCGAGTCGTTCCAGAATAATCCAAAGTTCTTTCCTGCTCACCGTATCGAAAGCTTTGGTTAGGTCGATGAACGTTGCATAGAGACCCTTGTTTTTTCGGCGCTTTCCTGAAGTTGGTGGAGGACAAAAACCATGTCCGTTGTCCCTATTTTTTATCTGAAGCCACATTGACTCTCGCGCACATTTTCTTCAAAATTGTTGGTACGAGCCTGTTGAGCAATACTCTGACAAGTACTTTGCCAGCGATGGAAAGTAGGGTACCGGGTACTTCCCCGGTAGTTGGGGCAATGGGATTTTTCTCCCTTATTTTTGTACAGAGTTATGATCATAGCGTCGCGAAGATCTTGTGGTAACTTTTCGTGTTCCCAGCAGCAGACTAGGAGATTGTGTAGATTGTCATTTAGTGTTGGGCCACCAACTTTTCAGATTTCTGGTGGGATACCATAAACTCCTGTTGCTTTGCGACTCTTTAGTTGCTTTATGACTTCAGTTGTCTTTTTTAGAGTGGGTGGATCATTAAGCTCTTCCTTAAGTGGAAGCTGAGGAATGCGATGAATAGCAGTAGCTTGTACAGTGTGGACTGCACTGAAGAGATTCTGAAAGTGATTAGTCCAACGAGCAAGGATGGTGGTATTATCAGTGAGAAGGTGCTGTCCATCTGAGCTACGCAGTGGGCTTTGGACTCCTTTATTTTCCTTGCTAGATAATGGTTTTTCCTGTCTAAAATGTTTACAATTTTAAAATTTGGAATGTGATTCTCTTTTATAATGTAATCCGTAATAGCCGATTTTTGTATAATGTCTGATTGGGATTGACGGGAACTCCTGAGTTATTTTTTCAACATCTGTTTTGTGTTCATTTATTCTGGTGTTTAGTGTTCTACCCGTTTCTCCTACGTATACTTTATCACAGTTATGCCAACTGACTTTGTATACTACACCACATTGCTGGTCTTTTGGGATTTTGTCCTTAGGATGTACAAGGCTTTCCCTGAGTTTGTTCTTTGGCATGGCATATAAATTGATGTTGTGCTGTTTGAATACTCGTCTAAGTCTCTCCGTCAGGCCTGTCACATATGGTATGCCTACACTGACCTTTGATTTCTCTTTTGTCTCTGTTCTTTGATCTTAAACTTTCCGAGCCTTTTTTATTTCCCTCTGTTTTTTTTTTTTTTACTTTTTTGAAGATCTAGTCAGGAAACCCAAATGTGGATAAGGTTTTCTTTATATGATTCATTCTTGTTCTTTATCTTCATCAGTAGAGACTATAGACACCAGCGAAAAGCTGAAAAATTGGTGGCGCTAGACAACACCGAGACACTAACTGTGACGACGCCAGATCTACACGTCACTTGCGTGAACAAGGTTACCGAGGACAGTAACCGAAACGTAGCAAAAAGTAAGTCTACTTTTTATTGTTTAGTTTGAAAGAAAATTCTATAATAATTATATTTGTTTGAAACCAGATGACATTTTTCGAGAATATTTCTAGCACTTACACTTACACTTACGGTTAAAGGGAAACTTACAGCTGTCAGGCTAAGCTCTTTAAACCCCTTGTCATGCTAATAATTGTCCAATTCCTTTTTGAAAGTTGTAATGGTTGATGCAGTGACTACTTGCAAAGGTACAGTAGTCAAGTGGTTAATTACTCGTTGTGAGAAAAAGTTTAATCGGCATCTAATTGATTTTCTTGAGTGAGGTTTATGCATTTTTCATGGATGGCCTATGGTTTTTGAGTCTGACATAGATGAAAGAACTGATCTTTATCGATATTTTCAAAGCCCTTAATAGTTTTGAACGTTTCTATAAGGTCACCTCTCAGGAGCCGTTGTTCCAAGCTGTATAAATTAAGAACTTGCAATCTATCTTCATAAGAAATGATCATCAATTCTGGTACTAGCTTGGTAGCCCTTCTTTGTACTTGCTCAAAAACCAAAATATCTCTCTTCCAAAGGAGATTCCAAGCTTGGACACAGTACTCCAAGTGGGGCCTGACGTGAGTTTTGTACAAAATATGAAAACTGCTGGTATCAATATGTCGGAAAGATCGATTGATAATTCCGAGCATACTCATGGCCATCTTGCTGGCTTTTGTGCATTGTCGCTGGTGATTGTAACTCCCAAGTCATTTTCTTCACAAACTGTAGTGAGAGGACATCCATTCATACTGTAGTTTAGTAGTAAATTATTATGACCTAGGTGCATCACTTTACATTTTTCCCTATTGAAGGATAGCAACGACTTCTTGGACCATTCCATGATTCTGTTAATATCACTCTTAACTTCAATTCCACTTGCGAATGAAGGTACAGGGGAATACAGTCCCGTATCATATGCAAAGTGCTTCATACTAGATGTTGTAATAATAGATAAATCATTGATATATAATAAGAAAAGGATTGAGCCCATGACCGAACCCTGCGGTACACCACTGGTAACATTGCCTTTGGATGACTTGACATCACGTACACTTACATAATATTTCCTTCCAATAAGAAACGCACTAATTCATTCCAAGAGCTTTCTTTTGATACCATTAACATCTAATTTATGTAGTAGCCACTGGTGTGAAACTGAGTCGAATGCCTTCTGGAAGTCCAAAAATATTACACCAAGTGGTTGATTGTGGTCGAGTATATCAGTAATTTCTTAAAGAGTTTCCAAAAGGTTAGTTAAGCAATACCAATACAGAATCCATGTTGGTATTTAGACGTAGCATCAAAGGTATTCAGAGGATCTTGTACTTTTTCTCGTACTAATGTTTCAAGGATTTTACAGGCAACAGCTGTTAGACTTATGGGCCGGTAATTCTTAGCTTGGGATCTAGAACCATTTTAAAAAATTGGTATAACTGCAGTCGTTTTTCATGCTAACGGTAACTCCCCTTGATCCAATGATTTTCTGAATATGTATAGAGGTACGGCCAAGGCTTGACTACAATATTTGAGAATCCGTAGATGAATCATATCAGGTTCTAAACATTTATCTGGGTTTGATTGTAAGAATTTCTCAATAATGTCATCATGTGAAAATGGTATGTCATCAAGCTTCTTCTCTTTTATTATTTGATCAAATTGTGGAATATTTCCATTGCGTTCATCAGTATAGAATGTGTTAAACAATTTTTAAGTTTCTCTGCAATTTCACTGTCTGATTGGTTTGAGTGTCATGGACGCCTACTTTTACCTTCTGTTTTTGACGAACATAACTATAAAACTTAGGCAATTAACCCAATATTACCCTTTAATTTTAGTATTCTTTTAAAAAATAAAAAAGGTTTAAAACTAAGTTACAATAGTATAATAAGGTCAAAGAAAAAATAATCAAAAGCCAATATGAAATGGGAACAGCTACTTGAAACAAAATATACAGATAACGAATTGGAAATATCAATACGATGGTTTTTGCTTTTACTTTGAATATAAAATTAATGCGGTTTCAATATAGAATCGCTCAACGAATATTAGGAAATAACTCATTTTTATTTATAATAGGTAAACTCTGTTCACCATTATGTACTTTTTGTAATCAGGTGCCAGAAACCATCTTACACATTTTTTTCAAATTGTGTACTATACTACATTATAGTAAGATTATTGTCCTTTTTATTTATTTATTATAGTACTATACTTATATATATTTAATTTTTAATTTCTTTTACCGTTTATTTTTTAGTGGTGGCCACAGCTTAAAGTTTCTAAC
>JAOTQE010012524.1:0-10978 GCA_025631205.1 Nesometra sesokonis | reverse complement strand
TTTCATTTTTAACATACCTTCTCTGTCGTTCCTTTCAATAGGATCAGTCTACTGTTCTGTATATAGACTATGTTTCATTTTTAACATACCTTCTCTGTCGTTCCTTTCAATAGGATCAGTCTACTGTTCTGTATATAGACTGTTTCATTTTTTGCATACATTTGCAAGCTGTAAGGCTCAGTAGTTTTTTAAATTTACATACAAAAACTTTTAAGTTTGACTTTCGGACTAATAATTGGAGAACAGATAACTCTGGCATGTAAGTTCACATTTGACTTCCATATATGTTTATATATCGGGTGGGCATAAAAAAATTGCCTGTATTTTGACGATACAATGCCCCACTGTCCTATTGTCAAAATATTACAAATTTACACATTCAAATGGTATTGTGTTGGTAATATATTGACCAATTTTCAACGTCATAACACGAGTATTTTGAATACAAATTTAAAATGAAAACATGGACTCTAAAACACATGTTCCGGTAATGCGCATTGCATTGCGTGCAAGTTGTCTTTGAGTAGAACACGCTGAGCTTGTATGACACACATCAATCAAAGATGGAACTTGTGTCTAAGACACTCTTCTCCGAGTTAGATATGAGTTTTGATGAATGAAGATGGTTTTCTTCGGAGCGAACAAGGAATTGATAGCCAAATGTTTTGCTAAAAAGTGTTGGAGAGGGGAAAACATTGCGAAAGACTTCCTGGGGAAAAACTGCAATCAAAGATGAAAGCTCTATTAACAATGCGATTAGAGAGTTGAAAAGGACAGGTTTTCTAGAAGGGAAGTTGAACAGTGGACGACCAAAAACTTGTTTGCTCCGAAAAATATTTTTGGTATAAAAGAGCACTTCGTTCCCAGACAAAACCTGCATTGACAAATCACAAGGGCAGATTGCAAGGAACATTGGAGTATAACGTCTGTGAAAAACATGACGAAAGAACATAAATTAAAATCGTACAAGCGAACACAGATTTCATATATGGATGAAATGGCTGGACAGAAAAGAATATAGTATCAAAGAAACATTGAAGATACGTTTTTTATGGAGAATGAAATTCGGCTTCAGCGATGAAAAAGATTCCACTTAGATTGCGTGCACTAGACATACAGAAATGTCCGGAATTTGCGTTTTTGGCTCATATTTTTTATTTTAGTACTATGAACAGGATTTCTAAGGGATGAAATTGAAATTAGGCCTGTATACTTAGGACATGATATCATTTAAGTGATTAACACAAAACACAAAATGGATTTGGAGTTATTCATTGCTAAAGTACAGGCAATTTTTTAATGCCCACCCTGTATACTGATTAGTGCCAATTTTAGCCATTGTATTGTAGAATAAAGTGACAATGAAATAATTTTCACTAAGGCAAATTTGACTTTAGAACTATTGGTAAGTGTTTAGAAGAATCATGTTATGACCAACAGTAAATTAATATAGTGATGTAATATTTTCTATTATTATTATTATTATTATGTTGCAGGTGAAACGGCAAGATGGTGCATTATGGGTGAAGTTAGATCTGGAGAGTATGTCTCGTTATTGTGACAGCATGGAAGGAGAGGCATGGGCACTTGCCAAAGCCAAAGGAAACATGTACCTTGTCCATGATAAAAGTTTGAATTCTGAAATGAAGAAAGAAGGCAGTGAATTATCCAGTACCCAGAACTTGTTCAAGATCAATGGAGCTGGTCTGCCAATTAGCAAGACCTCAGGATTCGATTTTAGAAGTGCACTCACACACCCAGCTTTTAAATTTAATATGCAAGGTTAGTTTTTGTGTGTAAGTCACTTTAGAAGTGCATTCACACACCCAGCTTTTAAATTTAATATGCAAGGTTAGTGTTTTGTGTGTAAGTCACTTTAGAAGTGCATTCACACACCCAGCTTTTAAATTTAATATGCAAGGTTAGTTTTTTTTGTGTAAGTCACTTGAAGAACATTGCTTTACCATGTCATTTCCGATTTCAGTAAAAATGTATTAATTGCAATCAGATAATTTTATTTAAAGTGAACAATATGAGAATATTTTGTGAAAAAAAAAACCAAAAAGACAAACAACAATTTATAGTCTGGATCACAAGGAGTGGTGTCAGAGACACTTGGCACCAAATAACCTGTGGACAAAACTAAAATCACTTATAGTATCAAAGACACTTGACACCAAGTAACCCTTGAACAAAACTAAAAACACTTATAGTGTCAGAGACACTTCACCAAGTAACCTATGGAAAAAACTAAACCTATGAACAAAACTAAACTCACTTATAGTGTCAGAGACACTTCACCATGTAACCTATGGACAAAACTAAAAACACTTATAGTATCAAAGACACGTGTCACCAAATAACCCATGGACAAAACTAAAAACACTTATAGTATCAAAGACACTTGTCACCAAATAACCCATGGACAAAACTAAAAACACTTATAGTGACAGAGATACTTGTCACCAAGTAACCTATGAACAAAAGTAAAATCACTTATAGTATCAGAGACGCTTCACCAAGTAACCTATGGAAAAAACTAAACATATGAACAAAACTAAAAACACTTTTAGTATCAGAGACACTTCACCAAGTAACCTATGGACAAAACTAAAAACACTTATAGTGTCAGAGACACTTCACCATGTAACCTATGGACAAAACTAAAAACACTTATAGTATCAGAGCCACTTCACCAAGTAACCTGTGGACAAAACTAAAAACACTTATAGTGTCAGAGACACTTCACCAAGTAACCTGTGGACAAAACTAAAAACACTTATAGTGTCAGAGACACTTGTCACCAAGTAACCCATGGACAAAACTAAAAACACTTATAGTATCAAAGACACTTGTCACCAAGTAACCCATGGACAAAACTAAAATCACTTCTAATGACAGAGATACTTGTCACCAAGTAACCTATGAACAAAAGTAAAATCACTTATAGTATCAGAGACACTTCACCAAGTAACCTATGGACAAAACTAAAAATACTTTTAGTATCAGAGACACTTCACCAAGTAACCTATGGACAAAACTAAAAACACTTTTAGTATCAGAGACACTTGTCACCAAGTAACCTATGGACAAAACTAAAAACACTTATAGTATCAAAGACACTTGTCACCAAGTAACCCATGGACAAAACTAAAAACACTTTTAGTATCAGAGACACTTCACCAAGGTACCTATGAAAAAAACTAAACATATGAACAAAACTAAAAACACTTATAGTATCAGAGACACTTGTCACCAAGTAACCTATGGACAAAACTAAAAACACTTATAGTGTCAGAGACACTTGTCACCAAATAACCCATGGACAAAACTAAAATCACTTAGTATCAGAGACACTTCACCAAGTAACCTATGGACAAAACTAAAATCACTTATAGTGTCAGAGACACTTCACCAAGTAACCTATGGACAAAAGTAAAAACGCTTTATATGCACCAAATTCACAAGAAAGTAATAACAAAACTTTTAGCTTGATTACTACACAGAATTTTTAACAATAACTAACCATATAGTACCCATCAAAGATGGGTGCTAAACAGTATTTCCCACATAGTAATGCTGGTTGGAGGTGGTTTACCATGTTGTATGATGCCCTCTATGTTGATTCTGTTTAGTATATACTAACCATATAGCACCCATCAATGACGGGTGCTAAACAGTATTTCCTACATAGTAATGCTCATGGGAGGTGGTTTACCATGTTGTATGATGCCCTCTATTTTGATTCTGTTTAGTATATATTAACCATATAGTGCCCATCAAATACGGGTGCCAAACAGTATTTCCCACATAGTAATGTTGGTGGGAGGCGGTTCATCAAATTTGATGGTGCCCTCAGTGACCAACAATACATTAATGTAGTGATGTAGAGGTGGTTTACCAAGATATACTTTGCCTTCTATGTTGATTTTGTTTAGAGTATAGTATGATGTCTTCTAAAAAGACAATTCAAAATGACTTCAAAGCGTGTGCCAATATTACACTTCAACAGTTAGGAGCCATTCACAGATATTATTTTGGTCACCATTCTTTAAATTAATAATTATATTTTGCTTTGTTCTTCAGATGTTCAGGAAATCCCTAAATTGGAGCCATTTGTTTTTGGTGGTGGTGGACCATTTATGTCCAAGTCGTGGAGTGAAGAATCTGAGGGTAAAGTCTTTTCTGAAGAAAAATCAGAGGATGAAGTAACAGACAATGACATAAAAAAGACCGATAAACCACCTTCCCGACTTGTCTCCACTCAAAAGATTGAGTCACGATTTTCAAAAATGCGTGCAAGCTCACCAGGACGATTGCAAAGAGAAACTGAAGCATCAAATCGGCAGGCTGGAACTAGCAGTCCTGCCAGGGTCCTTAGTAGAGAATCCTCACCAGCAGGCAGATCATCCTCCCTTGATGGCCACTTCAGCATTGGCACTGGTTCCGGATCAGCATCTCCAAAAATGCAAGGGTCACCAAAGATGGTAAGAAAGGCCAGATCACAGTATTCAAGAAGAGAACGTACATCATCTCCCTCTGGTAAAGATCGATCACCAGCACGTTCTAGAGCAGGAAAACGAACTGAGGTTAAAGATATAGCAAGGCCAGCCATAGCACCCTCTGTTGCTGAATGTGTAAGAGCCGTTTTCGCTGCATTTCTTTGGCATGAAGGTATTGTGCATGATGCAATGGCATGTGCATCTTATTTAAAATTTAATCCTGGTTTGACAAAACAGGCTGCTCAGCGAGAGCAAGAAAAGCATGATAGTGATAGAAACTCAAAAATTAAAAACAGACATTCAATGGATTTATCTAAAGCCATTCAGGACGGATCTTTCTTAGCTAGTATGGGAACAGTTGAACCAACATCTAATAAAAATGAACTAACATCGCAAGCTAAAAATGGTAAGAGTTCTGAAAAACCAGTTATGATATCAGAAATAAGATCAAAATCATCAGACCATATCTCAACAGCTGCACGTTCCTTGGAAGAATCTCTTAAATCTGCTGCTGCCTGGCAGAAAGATCGTATTCTTCTTGAATCTAAAGCTTCTATAACTGATGATGTACGATCTCGGTCCTCCAGTGGCGGACCAGAGGATCTTCATAAAAGTACAAGTTTAGAAACGGGAAAGAGCAATATAGATAAAAAGATAATATCTGAAACTGAATCAGCTTTGCCTATGACTCTGCAATATTTGCTGAGTTTCTGGGAAGAGTTAACTTCTGCTACAGTGAATGTTGCCTCTCAAAAACTGGTTTTACCAAGTCCAGCACCAATCACAAAATCGAAGGGTAGAGTGGAAAGACGTGAAAGAGATAAAGAAAAAGACTCGAAAGGAAAGAAGAAAGAGAAGAAATCCATCAGAGGTGGAAGGGGAAATTTATTTGGAGAGGCAGCTGGAATTCCTGCTGGTGGATCTGATCAGGATGCAACATGTGATCTTTGTCATGGATCATTCCCACATCCAGTGACCTACCACATGAAACAGGCTCATCCAGGATGTGGGAAGCATGCTGGTGGTCAAGGTTATAACAGCAGTGGCCACTATTGTGGAGGCTGGGCAGGTAATTGTGGCGATGGTGGAATTGGTGGAAGCAGCTGGTATTTGATGTGTGACAAATGCAAAGAGAAGTATGTCAAAGAAAGACAAGATAAAGCGAAAGAGAAGATTAAAAAGTTGAAAGTGAAACCACTGCCTCTTAAAACTCCTAAAGTACTGCCACCTCTTGAGGCACATAATGTCATGAAGGCAAATGCTATGTTTTTGCTGGATCTGGCCAGTGCAGCAGACAAGACACTATCAAGTGGATCAAACTCTGTAAATCGTATGACACGTTTTGATCTTCCCAGTGTCAGTGAAATAGATCAACCTTCTCTTCAGCCACAGTTTCCTCTTGTGCCTTTCAAGTTTCTCAATCTGATGGAAGGACAGCAACATGATCAAGACATGCCAGATAATTCTTCCAATGCATTCCATATCACCGGCGAAGATGCTAAGCCCTTGCTGGAGGCTTTATCAACTGAAGATAGGCAACTAGGTAACTTTCATTTAAATCATTTTATTCCAAACACTTTTGTGAAAATATATTGATGTAGAGCTCATGTACAACTTTATATTTTTTGTTGGAAAGGATTTGAATCCTTCATCATGTGACTTAAGAAATGTAAATGCTCATTACAGGTAACATTGCTTTTGGGCCACCACAGCATTCTATCTCAACCAGCTCTTTAGCTGATCAAGACTCACTACAGCGAGTCATGTATGTCCGCTCCATTTCAATGACAACATCAGGTGAACAGTATGATGGCAAGATGAAAGTCAGGCGTCGCATCAACAGTGGAAATTCATCAGGTGAGAAAAGAGGTTTAAATTTTTAAGAACATTTATAGAGATGTTATGGTTTTGCTTTCTGGGAGATGCTCTTGGTTATTTTTTTATTTCAATTCAACCATTAACCCTAACCTCATTGTGCAAATATAAAGTTCAAGTTTAAGTAATATTTATTTCAATTTTTGTTCTGAGTTAACCCCATTGTACAAACATAAAGGTTCTGTATTCATAATGTTTTAATGATTTGTAGAGTAAGATGACCTTTTATTAATTCATTCTACTTGCCTTGTAGTTTCTGAAAGTGGATCATCATTACTCCGACGTCCATCTGTCTTACTGGCAAAACTCATGGACAATAGCCCCAGAAATTGCAGAGCTCTTCATCGACCAGTGATGACCTTTATTGCACAACGTCATGACCTGGAAGGTCTACGACTTGCCATGCGACAAGCCGTCCGTAAAGCAGCTTGCAGAGTGTATGCTCTACAGGTATGGTAATAAAATAACCAACGGAAAAAATCAATTTTCTTATGTGTTATGTCTGTTTTAATATTTCTGAATTTATTATTATACAAAAAAAATTCACGATTTTTCTACTGTTATGCATATGTTGTTTTGCCAGGCATTTAACTGGTTGCTTCGAAGTGTAACTCAGCTCACCTGCCTACATGATCTGCTGTGGCACTTTGTTGTGGGTTTAGCTCCTGCTCCGGCAGAAAGAGAAGAAGAAGGTGATGAAAAAGAGAAAAAGGAGAAAAAGAACACTGCCAAAGAACAAGATCAGGTACTGTGCGCTATTTCTTCTTAAATGTTGTTTCAATGCTCTGATGCCAAACACAGATGTCGCCACCTTTTTTTGATGCAACACTTGACAGCCAAATACAGAGATTGTTACAGGTCATGGATTGTGCTTTGAATAAAGTGTTTGGTACCATTGTAAACCTATGATATTTGCAATTCTGGTGCTGTGTATTGCATGCCTATGTGATCAAATACACACTTTCAGTGAGATTCGGAAAAGTGTTAACATTTGTTAAAAATCTAGTGGTGGCTAATATTATTTTGTTTCAAATTCCTGGTCGTCAAAATTTTAATATATGAACAAAATATACCGCTGGAGTCAGATGTAATTTCTATCATGTCTATTTTGATTATTTTTTTTACATTTAACTTACACATTTTCTTATTTTGCCCTTTTTTCTGATTAAGGAGAAAGACAACATAATGTGTGAGCACCCTCTATCAGATATCATCATAGCTGGCGATGCTGTTAACCCCCTACCCACTGCATTCCACTCACTCCTACAGACAATATCTGATATGATGATGCAGCTACCAATTGGAAGTGCTCTCCAGCAGATGGCAATGAGGTGCTGGTGTCTACGCTTTCAACCTGCTGACCATGTCTTTCTTCATCATTCACATGTCTTCAGTAACATTAATAAGATCCTATCAAAGGCTGAAGGAGAATTGGATGAAGGATGTCTGTCAGTTAATGGAACAACGCCAGAAAAAAATTCACAGGTATCCATCCCATGCTTTGCTTTAAATAAATCCCACTTGTTTATCTACTTCCCTAAATAAATTTACTTTCTAAATACCTATGTGGTATTATTTTACTATAATACAGTCAAACCTTTATTTTATGTACGGTACAGGACCAAAGGTCGCACATAATCCATAGGATCCATAAAACACAGGTTGTGTGAAACTTAGGCCTAGTTAGGGGCTGCAATATGGTGTTTTGCCTGTAGAAGCTTAGGCCTAGTTAGGGGCTGCAATATGGTGTTTTGCCTGTAGAGCAAAGCATGGAGCTATGCACCAAAGAAACTTAGGCCTAGTTAGGGGCTGCAATATGGTGTTTTGCCTGTAGAGCAAAGCATGGAGCTAAGCACCAAGAAACTTAGGCCTAGTTAGGGGCTGCAATATGGTGTTTTGCCTGTAGAGCAAAGCATGGAGCTAAGCACCAAGAAACTTAGGCCTAGTTAGGGGCTGCAATATGGTGTTATACCTGTAGAGCAAATCATGGAGCTAAGCACCAAGAATAGCATGCTAGATTTATTGCTAAATGAAGTTTAATTATTATATGTTTATTTTTAGTTGCGTTTTAATAAGTCCACAATAAAAATAAAAAATAAATGCTTTTAAGGTAATTAAAATAGTCTGTGTACTGCAATGAACAGAAAAAAAAACATCTTTATAGTAGACAAAAATTGATATTTTGATTGTTTTGAGATGGCTTTAGAACACTTTAATAGACCAAATTAGCGATGACCTGTGACGTCAAGAAAACTCGCGTTCGTGGGTACGAGAACCAAAACAAACTGTAAAGTCCTATCTCATAATGTAGGGCGAGTGCGAATGTTACCCAAAAATTTCGTTGAAATACACATTGTATTTAGCAAGTATGATCATTTTTTAAAGCATTAGTAAACATCTACCTTAGTCTTATATTAAGTAGAACACAGTTGATCTGGTTTTAATTTACATTTAATAGGAAATATACATAATTCAAGCTAGGTCAAAAATTGGATCTCCGTTGATCCACTCAAGAGAGCTAAGCCGCTATGTGCACTAGCTGATTAGTACCGTCTGCATGGTTCGGGCCTAAAAACATCCATTGTTTTCAGCAAATTTGACAGGTTTAATCCATTCCAATTTAAATTAAAATTTAATTTAAACTAAGTGTAGCTAGTTTTAAAAAGGATTTATGAATGTATCCTAACAGTTTGGAATGAGTTACCAACGAAGAAATACAAATGCATAAACTTTAAATTTGTTCTTTGTTAGCTCATTTTACACAGCGAAGTATAGAAAATAGCGGCCTCTATTTATATTTATACCCACGAATCCAGATGTAAACAAGGTCGCTAATTCGGTGTATTCATAAATTTGAAACATTGTTTTATGTTTGGTTATTTGAATGTTTAGAATAGAGCAATCTTTTAGACAAAATATTTTCTCAAAAATTTATTTTTTTTTTATAAAAATAAATTTTTTATTATCGAAAAAAAGTCATCTGGTTTCAAATATATTATTTTGGAATTGAACAATAAAAATTAGACTTACTTTTTGCTAAGTTTCGGTTACTAGCATCGGTAACCTTGTTCATGTAAGTAACATGTAGATCTATAGCATCGTCACGGTTCGTGTCTTAGTGTTGTTTAGCACCACCTATTTTTCAGCTCCATTATCTAGCAAGGAAAATAAAGGAGTCCATTTGGATAAGGATCACAGATTAATAAAATAAACGGAGACCAAGGAGGCCATGAACTCAGTCACATCTATGACAACTTGTTAACCAGCTGCACCCAAGATACACCCAGAAGGGGACACCAGCGAAAAGTTTACTATTTGTGGTTTATCTTAAAAGAAAATTTCAAAATAATAAATTTTTTGATGATGAATAAATCATTGATCATCGATAATTTTTGCATTCATAAAATCCAAAAAATGTAAAATCATTGTAGGTAAAATGTAGATGCAAATAAATATGTACAGTATTGGGATTTATAATCATTCAGTGACAACTGCCACAATCAATGACAATTTGTACAGTATTGGGATTTATAATTATTCAGTGACAACTGCCACAATCAATGACAATTTGTACAGTATTGGGATTTATAATCATTCAGTGACAACTGCCACAATCAATGACAATTTGTACAGTGTTGGGATTTATAATTATTCAGTGACAACTGCCACAATCAATGACAATTTGTACAGTATTGGGATTTATAATCATTCAGTGACAACTGCCACAATCAATGACAATTTGTACAGTGTTGGGATTTATAATCATTCAGTAACAACTGCCACAATCAATTACAATTTGTACAGTGTTGGGATTTATAATCATTCAGTGACAACTGCCACAATCAATGACAATTTGTACAGTGTTGGGATTTATAATTATTCAGTGACAACTGCCACAATCAATGACAATTTGTACAGTGTTGGGATCAATGAAAAAAATAATGTTGACTCATTCATAGTTCCCCTTAACAACATTTTAAACATTTTTGCTGTGTGTGTTCTTTAGACAAAACGTTTTTTTTTTGTCTAATGAAGCTTAGAGAGTGGCCCTGTCTGTAATGTCGTGGGAAAGAACCGTGTGTACAGGCATGTTGAAGGCCTAGACCTTGGGACTGGAAGGCAAGCATGTTAACCCCCAAGTTACAGTGGCACTCATACTCATCATATCCGTCTATGCTGTATAATCAATGTTCTGACTACTGTTATAAAATAAAGAATGATTTACAGCATTCTGAGTGTCATTTACATTGTAGGCAAAATACAATACATTTCTAGAAGTTAATTATTAATTAGAAGTACTGCCTAAAAAGTAAGGTTGCGACGTTTCTTTTTTTTTTTTCAACTGTGGGCAGGTCCATCAAGTATTTTTGTTTTGTTTTTTACTGTGGCTAGCATTCCAGTAGTGGAAGCCTACATGGGCCAACCCTTATCCCAACTTTATCATTGCAGAGATGGCATCCACTACCAGACCTCTAGCCACAGTGTTTTCTTTATGTCCCTTTTTGTACAATTTGATTTGTTTTTATGTTCTATGGTTTAATTATTCTAATTTTGGAATAACTTCATGTGTTTTTACAGTTTAACTACTTTATGGCATTACC
>JAOTQE010012513.1:0-10978 GCA_025631205.1 Nesometra sesokonis | reverse complement strand
TGCATCGTCACCAGCCGTCATGCCTCGGCATTCCGCTGGGTTTGGCCGTTGTGGATCTGAGAGTGCCACCATTCAGTTGCACGGTGAATGACACTTAAAACAAATAGCGATGGCGAGACGACCCATTTCTCGCATTTTTATTTATTGAACAACAATCGTCTTCCTCGTCAGGTCTTCTACGGCGAACTGAGAGGTCGTTACAGGTCTGTTGGCCGACCGCTGCTTCGCTACAAGGACTCGTTGAAATGTCAACTAAAATCTGGTGAGATCCATCCAGAGAGTATTGAAATGCTGGCTGCCTCTCGAAGTGAATGGCGAATATCGATCACACAAGCAACAGATGTGGCTGAATTCAAACGCAGAAGCTCTGCTCAAGCAAAAAGAGTTGCAAGACATAATGCAGGGCAACAACAACGGATGCTTGGAGCTGCACCAACATGTAGTGTTTGTGGCTTTCGCAGTGCTAGCACATTTGGTTTGCGAAGTCACGAAAGAAAGCACAAACCATAACGATAAACAATCATTCATAGTACTTTCCAAATAGTTAGTTAAAATAATATTGATGATAATAATAAGTAAGAAAAGAAAAACAAACACTTACTGGAAACGAAAATGGTGATAGTAATAATTGTAATACAGTGATTGAAATGGGAACAATGGTAATAGTTATCGCAGTGATTAATTTTAGTAATAAGTATTTGTGATGTATGGGTCGAATCAGTCAACATCGAAAACGATGGACAGCCGATGAATGTAAATATGAACTGGCAATGGTGAACTGACATCAGGGAAGAGGCCAACTGGCAGACCCCAGCTCTACTTTAATGATGTCTGCAAAATGTTCAGCTTCAACACAGACACCTGGAAAACAGTGGCTTCAGATAGGTCCGCCTGGAGGCACAAAGTGAGACACAGACTTGCACAGTTTGAAGAATCTGAGATACAGAGGGCAAAGGTAAAGCGACGCCAGAGGAAAGATCAACTTCCAGCGGATAGGCCTGCTACAATCTTCTTGTGTGCCAACTGTGGTCGGGACTGCCACTCCAAAATCGGACTTTATAGTCACAACAGACGCTGCTTCCAACAAGAAATTTAGGGCACAATTCCATAATCCCTTGGGATTGAAAGATGCCTATGATGTAAAAACTGGGAAAATGAGGTCAAAGGTAAAAAACAGCATTTCCGGTCATTTTTAGGCAAAACATTCCATTGGAGCAAATAGAAATATACATATTCTAAACAGTTTGGAACAAAAATCAACTCCCTACACCCAGCGGTTGTTGAGATATGGGTACCCTATATTTTGACACCTAATTTGCATATTTTAGTTAATTTGCATATGTTCCCGAGGTGTGACAGAGGTGTGATTTGTGGAATTTCATCCCATCGTCATATATATTTAATTAAAACAAAAAAACCGTTGTTTGCAATTTGTTTCACTTTGGGTCATTTTTTAGCTAGATTGCCTAGACTATAACTACGTGTTTGGGGGCGCTATTATGTAAACAAATTGCTGAACAATCGCGACTCAGCGGTTAGAGCAGTGTAAACGAATTCGCAGTGGTTCAACGGGATTCATTCCGCAATAACTGATCAGGTCTAAATGGAAACTCGTTCCGCAATCGTTGCGGGGTCATCCCGGAATTGTTTTTCGTTTTGCAGTGTAAAAGGGGTACAATAGTCACTGAGGTCAAGTAAAACAATTCCATTTAGTCAATAATTTTTGACTGATCTTAAAATGAAAGAAATGGCCGAGGCTTTTTTTTATGTATTTGTTAAATGAAAGTGACAAAAATAGGCCTGAAACATTTGCCATTAGTGTCATAAAAGTGATGAATAAAGAAGAAAATTAGAAAACTTAATTTGTTTAATATGGCTCCAATCGTGTGTGTGATGATAGAACTTGGTCTACCTGAACATGCCTCTATAATTTCCTTGAATTGAACTATTATATTTAGTTGTTAACTCATAAACATGTGGTCTTACACCCACAAACATATCATGTTCTTTAAAGTTCCAGTAAACAACTTTAATAGGTTTGACCATGGAGGTATTATACCTCACCTCCATGGTTTGACAATCCCTAGAAGGCATTTTGTAGGCGGAAAGTAAAAATAAAAAGTATTTAGGCTGTTTAATTTGATAGTAATTTTTAAAAAAAAGAGTATCATTTATAAAAACTTTAATATAAAGTAATTGATTTTAAGTCAAATTAAATTATTAAATCATGGAATACCTTATGTCAAATTTTGATTTGTTTTTAAATTTGTCAGTGTTTGGGATTCATTACACATATGGCCTGTTTTTCCCATAAGAAAAAACGTTTTTAAAATGATTTAAACCATTTTTTTTTTTACCAGTAGAGATGGCAACACTAAAAAAAGATTTTTTTTTTTTTTTTTTTTTTTAAAAAGGTTCCAAAACACAGTGCAATCCATTCCGTGTGCAAAGAAAAAAAAAGTTTTTTTTATCGAAAAAAGGTGCAACCCAATCCCGGTGTCAATTTGACCTCACTCAATCTCAGAATGTAAACGCACAACAAACGGGGTGAATGTTTTGACAGCAGTAGGCCACATACAGACGATAAAGACTTATTTTTATTCATTGCCTAAAGTTATTGCAATTTGGACAGTCACAATTACAAAACTTCATAAAGAAGGGTCTTGCCTTTCGCCGTGTTTTTGTCCAATCCACAATTCTATATTACTAGCTGGTTTGCAAAAAATTACGTTAGCTTCTCTGTTCGTTAGAGTAAAAATTCTATTCAGAAGCAACACGCTTGGATGCGATTTGCAATGCAGAAGTAATGTGGACCTGTAACATGGTATAATTAATTCGTCAAATTCTGTAAAATTATACTTTTTTAAATTTAAACATAAACAATCATTAACACTCAAAAATAATTTGGATAATATTTTATTGACAATAATAACTTTATATAAACATTTTTATTGTTTAACATTGTAATATTTCTTGTTTAATTATCAAAAAAAATTATGTAATTCTTAGAAAAGAATCATGAAGGCGCTAATTTGTTTGCTTTTTTGCCGAAATTAGACTCCCGGGTCTAAATTTAGGACTAAATTTTGTAGATATATCATAGGATAATATTGTTTCCATAATTTGCAAATTAAGTCTCTGTTTTATATAAAGTGAACTATTCTTGTGAAAAAAAATTGAATTGGACAACATTTCTAAGTTTGGTCAAATGCCATACATAGAGCCGTACATAGCCCAGGGGCCTAGCTAGCCTAGTTTGGAAAACGTCAAAAATGGATCCCAACATGTTTGTTGGCACTACGTTTGAGTGAAATGAAATATAATTCACCACTCAATAAGCCAGACATAGGTCTACAACAATATGTATGTGTAATATTTATCTAAGAAATTTGGCAATTTTTATCGGTTTTTGAAAGTTTTTAGAATGGAAAAAATGCATGCACAAGTTTAGTCATCCATATCGGCCAGCCAAACTTCCACTGCAACAAACTGCACTGTGGGAAAATGAAGTCATCCGGGTTTTACCACCGGCATAGAATAACATTTTTTTTTGTTGTGTCAAATGCAGTTGCAACGTGTCGTTTGTTTATAAACTAGAGACCATTTCCCAAAAATACGTTTTTATATGGTCTTCAGGAGAAACAGGCCCATAGCCTACTTGAAGAAAGGTTATAAATATTTACATTGCAAATTAATCATAGATTGTATACTATGTTAATTAGCAGATAGTTAAGTACTCTTGGTGTATGATACAGTACAATAAATAAACAATTAGAAAGGTTACAAAAAGGATTTTAGATTTTCCCTTAATTTTTCACTTCAATTTTATAACAATAACACAAAAACTACAAGGTAATAATAATAGTAAACACTTGATAGAGTACATCATTGTAAAAAATATCATTCCAAAATGACTCACTGCCTAATACAAAAACAGTAAGAGTAGAGGTTGATGAGGGATGTGAGGGTGGATATCGAACATCCATTCTCGGTAACTATTCATGCGCAACACCTTTTTCACATGGCTGATATCAGACTTATGTTTTTCTTCATCAGAAGAGGACGCCATTATAACGGTGAATCACAGCCGTTAGATATGGCTGAAACCTGTACACTAACGATATTGAGTGCAGAGAATTTATTCCAAAAGGTATCAATTTTTGTAGTTTAATCATTAAAAATAGAACACAGTCTTCATAGTGTTGTATAGCTAAATTATGTAGTGTATAAACAAAACTTTTCCAATATGTTATTACTGTTGAACAAAATAAATGGTGTTGAAGAGTACTTCTTTATTATATAATTATTATTGAATAGAACATGGGATGCCATGGGGTTCCTTGGTGACCATCAAAATGTTTGAGACTGCCTCTATAATGGCCACCAAAGGGCTACCGGCAGGGAAAATGAACAAATAAAAATCGTAAAACTGACAAAACGGCCACAATTCAGCAAAACCTTTTTTTTTGCTTGTTAAATTCAAGCAAAGAACTTGTCACCAGGCTGGGCTATCCAGTACGCGATTCGGGCCATTTGAATTCGAGCCATATAGGCATTGGTAATCCAAAGCAGAAACCTAGATCTACCCCTGAAAGAGACTAATAACAGTTCTAGTAATTGAATCTAACGACAAATTACATTGTCTTAATTAGATTAAAACCAAAGTACAAAATAAGCACATAAGAAATTATGATGTAGATCCCATCCTGTAGTGCTGGGAAAACTTGCTAAGACAAAATAAATTTTAAATAAATTGTTTTAATACATTTTGGGAATACATCAGATGTTTTAATTTTTTTCGAATAATTTAGCTCAGCTTCAACCTATAAAATGTTCTTATTTTACTAATTTTTCTGGAGGTTTGGTACAATTGTCCATGACATCCTGGTGATGTTACAGGATTTACACAAGTTGGAAACATGGAGAAGTCTGTCAATGCTGAAGCCAACCTAAATGATTTGAAGAATGCTATTTGGTAATAATGAAATGCATGTGTTTGCTTACTAAAAGTGCTGACTAATTTGCATGCACGAGAGTCAGACGTCTTTAATTCACCTTGTTTAGACCAAATTGGACTTTGCTCCTAATGTGTCATACTATCAGTTTGCCCAATACTCAGACAATGATCTTTAGACTGTTTTATCCATTAGTAATATAAATGTTAATTACATATCACTGTTTCCTGTGGTTTCCTGGTTAAAAATTCAATAGATATTAAAAATTAAAATAACCCAAGTAACAGCATTGCAAATAACATTATCATTTTAAAGATTAATATTCAACTAAAATACAGAATTAATTTGACACTCTAAATTACTTGACCCTTTGCCTAGATTCGATTAATATGATGACTTGTTCGATAATTTTGTTTAAAGATGTGTTGTAACATGAAAAAACAAAAAAAATTGATTTTAAAAATAACTTGCTTGTTTTGAAGAAATATATATGATCATTCCACTCAAAATTACAATATTAAAAATATTTACCCCTAATTAAAAATGCAAAAGTTCATTAAAGTGCTAGCAGCCAATGAACTTTTAATCTTTTTTCAGGGTAAAAATCTTATTAAACAATTGTTTAAATTTGTATTCTAATGTTCTTCCTTTGTTAGTTTAATATGAGTAAGTTAATTTCAAAATTAATGTTTATGACTTCTTGGTCTTTTCGAATGACAATACATATTTAAGTAGATTATTTTTCAACTTTGGAATTTTAACCATTCAGTATTTGAGACAGAGGTTTCTTAAATGAACCTGCCTTGGGAAGTACTATATTTTCTTAAAATTGACATTATAATTTGTTTTATTATTTTTCTTTGTCAAGAAATTGATTGAGAAACCCTCAAACCAATCAATCAACACAAATATTTAGTGTATTTTTTATATTTTGTAAATTACCAAATTCAACTGGCCCAACTTTTTAAATACAGGAACACATTAAACTACAAAACGTTTGATATAGGATAAATTTTAATTTATTGTTTTCTAGACAAGAACAGAATTGTCCACCTTGGCCTTAACATATCCTTGGAATTTTTTTATATTTGAATAATTACCTCAAGAGAGAACATAAATATCTATGGAATGTTCAAGGTTATGAATATTGGAAACATGTGATAAAAATCATCATAATTCTAAGGTGCTGTTTAGCAAGTTTTTCACTAATTTTTCTTGCATATTTTTAATGTATTTTTATTATACCCTGTACAGTATATCTGAACGGCCAATGGAAGTGTTTTGTTGATTTCTTACTGTGTAGCTATTGTTTTGCAAATAAAAGGTTGATCTACAGGTGATGCTAGTGGTATGATCGCACATAAATTTGGTGTGTTATTAAAAAGTTAAGGAAAAGTGTACAATTCAAGGGACCAAGAGGCAATTTTTTTTTTTAAATTGTTAATCTCTGCCCAAACTATGATGTTGTTGCCAGCTTTGCTGAGTGCTTTTCATGCCTCTATTTTTACACATATCCCTGTGGATAATTGTAAAGGCACACTTTTCCAGAGCCATATATAGAGAGAGTTTGGCCAACTTGGTTTCACGCGAGGCGCACATGATTGGCTTGGTAACAACATGGCTTCTAATTGTGCGTAAATAGAAGTTGGCCAAACTCTATATACGGTGGGGCACTTTCCCAGATCCAGGTGGGTGTGGTTCCCAGTTTTGATTCTGACAAGCAAAAAAAACCTAGTTATTTACCCTGTTTTGCGTGTTGGACCCTTTTACTCTTACGATAACCTTGTATATAGGTCTATAATTTATTCTCTTGTTCTTAGGGCCAGAAATCCCAGTAAAAAAGGCAAGGCGCTACTACATTTGCCGATAATGGAGGGTGGCCAGTTGCACCTCCCCCCCCCCCTAATCTGCCCCTTGGTGTTTCTAAAGTAATATTAGATATTTTCTCAATGTCTCATTGCAGTATTTATTTAAAATATGGTTGCTTTATTTTCTTGGTAGACGTTAAGCACTAATATCAATCTAAGCATTTTGCATGTTTTACTTTTATAAGAGTAAAACTAAAGCACCTGTCACATCTCACAGGATTACAGAGTACGGATGAAAAAACACTCATTCAGTCATTTCCGTTGGCAAAAGTTGTCAAGGTTTCATCCCTGGAGCTCCAAAGTAATAGATGTTAAACGGTTAAAATGAAACCAAACGTACAAGAAATGAACAGAAATGGATGAACAATGGACTGACTAACAAACACAGATGTGGACGAAAAGATAACAGACATTTAACGGATAAAGAATGTAAAAAACTTAAAAATACCGGGGAACTAATGGACAATCTGGACTAGTACAGATGAAGCAATGGAGAAGAAACTAAGAATAAACGGATACAACGTATCGCTACAGGGGCGTATCCAGGATTTGAAAAAGGGGATGCTCAAACCGATCATATTTTAGACAAAGCAAAGAAAAAAAAATTCCCTATTTTGAAGCTTTTATTGATAAGATTGCTGCTTTTATATATAGTTCTTTTTCTCTGAAGGAAGTTGCTAATTATTCTCTGATGGGGTAATAGAGGCCACATTCTTCATATATATTTACTATATTTACTATTGTTAACGCATACGCGAGTTCCGAGTAAAGAGCCTGCAAAGACCTGAAATCAGAAGCATCTTCGATCTATGTCCGTCCTTTATACGTTTCTTTGCCTGTGTTGTTTCATTTCTTCAGTTAAACTTACATTACCTATCCGTTCATTGTCAATTATATTTCTTTACGCTTCCGTTACTTATGTGTCTTTCGAATATTTGGTATAGGTACTGTACTTCTACGTTTCATACGTTTTGTTGCCTGGTAATAATGTGGTGAGTAATAATAATCACCAGAGACGAACTGAGTCTAACGGAGGAGTTCAGTATGAGAAATGCACAAGAAACTGACAAAATGGAAGCTTAATGGATAAGTAACGAATGCATAACGCCGATTTTTTTTTGCGGTCCATGTTTTGTGCATGTTCAAAATCTTTCACCGTTCATATCGGACGCTCCCGGTGATGAAATAAAAAGTCGACGGAGGAAACAGGAAACTAAATGGATACTAAACGGATACTAAGGTGAATCAACGAACTGCCATTTTGCTCTCTGTTTCCTCTCTGTTTGTACAATCCGGTGAGATGCGACAGGGCTTTAAAAGCAAAAGTGCGAATGACCAGCATGAGACATTTTTCATGGAACAACATCCTATATATATCCAAGGTTAGAAAAGTTATATTAATATTTTATAAGTTCCTTGATTAGTAAATGTTGAATTAATTTCATTAGTACAACCATATATTTTGTTATTTTTAAAGCATATTATAGTATTGGTATACTATTTAAAAATCTAGTTATGGGAATTGTTGAATTTAAATAGTTTTCTAGTATTTTACTTGATGTTCTTAAAATTTTATCAGAATTTTCAAGCATATAATGTTTACTGTAGTTGTGTTAAACTATAAAATTGATAAGGTTTGACATGATCTTCATTGTCAACATTATGTGTATATTATCTATCTTAATTGGTTGTAATGTTCTAGTAGTATTCAAACAAGCAGTAAACACATTTTAAAGATATTTATTTATATTTGTTGATAATATCAAATAAATTAATAAAGACAACATTTGGGAAGCTAATTGAATATTTACATGTTTACATTACATTATTTCTCTTTTCTTTTCAATATATCAGTTAGGAAGTAAAGTGAAATAATCTATTCTTGGTGACCGTTTCACTGTTTAAAAATGTATTAAAATAAAATTGTAAAACTAAATTTATGTAAATATTTACTGGCAGATTAGAGATACTTATCAATTTCAGCAAAGAAATGAGTAAAATATTTAAACATTTGTTTTTCTATAATGTTGTACCAGATGATGCAAATTAAACATTGGCTGACATCCAATTTTTAGTTTCATGTATGCTTAATCCAGTGTGTAAACATTGTGGTAAATCATTTTTAAATAAACCAATTGCTTGATATTTCCTTCATGCTTGAGCTAAATTTTATATTACTTCCAAATTAGCATTTAATTTTTAGATTTATGAAAATAAATTGTGCATTATAATACATCATCGTTACGATGAAATAGTTATAAAAGATGTCACTATACTTTGAGATTTGAAATGGGATGATAGCAGCTCTTGGTTCAATGGTTCATAGAAGATACAATCTATGAAATTCTAGTAAATAGTATTTAAATGATTGCATCATTCAAAGACCATTAATAATTCAATTACAAATCACTTTAGTACTCTTAGAGATTGTTTAGGAATTTAAAAACAAAGGCACCAAAAGCATGTTTAATTTAAATAATTACAAAATAACTATTGTTTACAATTATTATAACTAAACAAATTGAATATGATTTTTTACAACATGTACAAGCAAAATGTATACAGTTCTCAAAATACGTAATACAGTGAACCTCCCTGTGCGGACACCTCTCGTAAGCGGACACCTTCCATAACAGACACTAATTACCATTTGTTCTTCCTATCTAATCAGTGCATTTGGTACCTCTCGTAAGCGAACACCTCCCGTAAGCGGACACAGACAATTTTTGTCTTAAAATTTGGAATTTTTGTATGTAAATTTACCTCTCATAAGCGGACATCCCTGAAACTTTAGTGATTTTTTTGGTGTAACGAATACAAATTTCTATAGAAAATTGCCCTTATTATTGTAATGGCTGAGAATCATATTACAATTCATTCATTTATTCATCTTCAATACACATAACATGACATAATGTAGCAAAATAAAAATAAGATAATTGTTGTAGTAATATAAACAATATATAAATTATAGATGAAAGGTTTCCACTGAAACCCAAATAGGCTTGTTAAAGGTGTGGAAACCACAATAATAGTCATAATATAATTCAATTTGATAAGTAGTGGTAAACGAAATATATATATAAATATAAACGAATACTTGTAATAGACGTTACATAAAATGCTTAAATTTAAATGTAGCCAGAGATTAACATTTCTTTCATGCTTTTCTTGAACATATAAATAGAAGATGAATCTTGTAGTAAGGGATCAAGGGAATTCCATAACTTAGGGCCAATAAAAGAAATACAAAAACTTGTATTATAAAAGTGTTTTGGCTTAGGTCTTATATTGTTTCTTGTTCTGGTAAGGTAAAAATGGACGGGATTTTCGAAATTTCCTAAGATGTTTTTTAAACGCCAGTCATTACATTTGATACATTGATACATGTAAATGGAGTCTTTGTGTTTCCTTAACGCCTTTTCCACTAGCAAAATGTATTCACACAACCCTCAAATATCTGCCTATACAAACATGCAGCTTAATTTCCAACTACAGAGTTTGTTCTGCAAATGCTCAAGAGCGATTTTTGTTTTTTAGATTTATGTGAATAAATTAATAATAATAAAAAGCTTTTATGGAGAACTATGATTATTTTTCTTGATAAATGTAAATTTCTGAAATAATTTAATAAGTTTGATTACATTTCTATAGGATTGTGACGCTAGTGTGCTAGGCTTTGAATTTGGTGATCGTAAGATGAACTCTCACGTACCAGATGACTGCTCATCTATTTTTGTATCTAAAGTTGATAAAGGAAGCCGTGCAGATGGTAGGCTGAGGTAAGACCAGAGTAATTCCATGTCAAATCAACCAAAAATTGTCCTCAATCTCAGATTTTTTTCAAATTTTGGAGGTTGGTTTGGCACCATCAGATCTTGGCCTAAAGTAAAGGTTCTTTTCCTGTATTCTCAGAGTAGATTCCATTCTTTTTCTTCCTGTTATTTAAGTTTAATATCGTTTGTTTTGTTTCACTTCTGTACTGACACTCAAATACCTTACAACAACGACAGAGACCTAGCTAACATTAGGCCTAATACCTATATGGCTTGATTTAGGCCCACTTTGTTTTTTATAATCATTTAAAAAATAATAAATTTAGCCACTGGGGCTTAGCGTAGACTGGGGGTGGCTTTGGGGGATTAACCCCCCCCC
>JAOTQE010012502.1:0-10979 GCA_025631205.1 Nesometra sesokonis | reverse complement strand
CGGGCCGAGGTTACAATTGACAAGTGCATTATGCAACATGAGTTGGCAGGTTCAAGTGCTGGATCTGACAAATTCGGAATGCTAAAATTTGTCCCCAACATTCATTTGATGAGGATTCCTTTTTAGGCTGTTTGCCAGAATTTTTTTTAAAGATTTTGGACTCGTTAATTAGACAAGGAGTGGTTGTATATGTTATATCTATAAAAAAATGGCAATGCAGTTTCAAGAATAAATTAGAGGATCTTTTCATATAGAGTATCAAATTACAGGTTAAATGAAATTAAACATTTAAAATAGGAACAAGTTTTGATGTGGTGCTTTTTTTTTGTAAACTCGTAATTCGCTTCCCAATTGGTTCAGAAACCAAAAGGTACCAGGTGTGGAAAACAGGATTTCTTGCCTTGAACAAGACACCATTCATAGAAGCCTGTATGAAGAGAGACTATCATATGTGACTGTAGAGGTCGCCTAGACGAGTCAAACTTTGGCTTGAAATGTTAGAGAAGATTTGGAAATTTTATTTAAAGAAGATTTTGACTGTACATATTTAAAATTTTTGTATAGGTTTATATGTTCTAAATGTGTTTGTTAAATTTGTATGATTAAGACTAGGTTTAAAATTGTTATTCATAAAAATGATATAATTTAATAAATACCAGATCAAAGATTGAAGGAAGAAAAGGAAATAAGTCATGGAGCAGCTCAAAAAGGTTTCAGAAAATAAATATAAACTATGTGTTTATACATAATTTGGGGACATTAATCATCAGAGGCTAAATGTCCAATGAGCCTATCACGTTTCATGAATTTGAATTCAAATTTTAGTCCTAACAGTGATTCTTGATACATATTTGAATATTTTTAGTTTAGTTTGATTAAAGATCCTTATCAGTGATCCCTAGTAGTGATTATCTGTTTAATTAAATAAATCAATGTATCTCATGGGTGAGTGGTTTTACAAAATCCTATTGTGAGGATGCTCATGATCAGAGCTATCAAGGTTACAAGTACCTGTTATATGAATTTTACTTAAAGAACAAATAGGAATGAGAAATTGTCTTACATTGCATTTGGATTTGTTAAAGAATAATTTTTCAATATATTTTTCAGTATTAATGTACATTTTGGTTAACACAGTCTTAGATATTTTTTTCATGTATGAATATGCAAATTAGGCTAAAATTATCCTCTAAATAAGCAAAACAAGCAGATGTTTTTACCAGATCTAATTGCCCTTAGTGGGAATGTTGCCTGACCAATGAAGTTTGGGTCACCAAACATATCCTCATCTTGAACAACAAACCGAATAAATGCAAACTCTGGATTCACAATGTCAAACTCACAGGACTCCTTGAAAACGGGGTTAAAACCATTATCCACTGAAAGTTCAAATTGAAATTAATTATTTGCATCAACATTAAATTATACAAACAGATATCAAATATCAATATAAAATATAAGAGCTATATACATGGCAACTAAGTTACAATCACTGCCCAGGTAATTCATTAAAAGAAAAAAAATTGTATGCCATTTATTGAGAAATTAATAAAATGTATTACACATTTAGAAATAAAGGTGCATCAAACTGTATGTTTGTGGGTAATGGTGGGTGGGTGGGCATTCTAACCAAATATTATGTTTATTAATTAATATTATTATACTATTACATTTATATTTAGTAATTCATTTAGTGTATTTGTTGTTTCAATATTTTTTCTAAATATAATTTCAAATTTAACCAAAATATAAATTAAACTTAAATTATAAAACCAATGTAAACATACGTAAAAAAATCTACAGTAGTTTATTAATATATAAATAAAGGCCAACATAATTTATGTAAGTGTCAGTATTGTTTCATTCATTCATCTTTTTCAGTGGACTTAGAGTCCCTGTTACTGTTTGTAATTGTTATGCTGTGTTGCTGTTGCCAGGATAAGAATTAAATGTACATTTTGCTTTTTGTTTTTCCTACTTTGGTATACATACCTACGGTTGCAGTCTTAAATTTATTTCTACTATCATATTCAGCTCCTATTATCTCAACTTCAATGAATGGACTTATGATTCCTCTACCAGCTTTCCTTAGATGTCTGCCTCCAATAATCTAAATAAAACAGTATAAATAATATGTCATCATATGAATGATTTGTTTTGAACAAAATAATTTGAATAAGTGCCATACCAAGATACCTTATTACATATTTTTCTCCATTAAATTCCCTCTAAATGGGCCAAACAATAGTTCTGTTTAGTAGAATTACAGCTGTCATGTAATTTATAAATTAGATCTTGGAGAATGTTTGTTTGGCCTTCAGACAACATATTTCAAAATGTTGTTTACCTTGAGTTCCACTTGGCCTCACATTAAAATCTTTACCAATACGTAAACAGTGGCAGTTCAACTGATTTTACAGTTAAACGTCAGGCAGCAAGTTGCAGAATTACGGTTGGCTGATGCAAGTTTTTGGTTTCCCCTGTACGTTAGGTAAATAAGTCTGTGGTTTTTGTTTTCCCCAGTATTTCAGGTAAATAAGTCTGTAGTTTTTGGTTTTCTCAGTACTTGAATGTCAGGTAAATAAGTCTGTAGTTTTTGGTTTCCCCATATGTCAGGTAAGTCTGTAGTTTTTGGTTTCCCCATATGTCAGGTAAGTAAGTCTGTAGTTTTTGGTTTCTAAAGTATGTCAGGTAAACAAGTCTGTAGTTTTTGGTTTCCCCAGAATGTCAGGTAAGTAAGTCTGTAGTTTTTGGTTTCCCCAGTATGTCAGGTAAGTAAGTCTGTAGTTTTTGGTTTCCCAAGTATGTCAGGTAAGTCTGTAGTTTTTTGTTTTTCCAGTATGTCAGGTAAGCACGTCTGTAGCTTTTGGTTTCCCCAGTATGTCAGGTAAGTAAGTTTGTAGTTTTTCGTTTCTCCAGTATGTCAGGTAAGCAAGTCTGTAGTTTGTGGTTTCCCCAGTAAGTCAGGTAAGTCTGTATTTTTTCATTTCTCCAGTATGTCAGGTAAGCAAGTCTGTAGTTTTTGGTTTCACCAGTATGTCAGGTAAATAAGTCTGTAGTTTTTGGTTTCCCACGTATGTCAGGCAAGCAAGTCTGTAGGTTTTGGTTTCCCCAGTATGTCAGGTAAGTAATTCTGTAGTTTTTCGTTTCTCCAGTATGTCAGGTAAGCAAGTCTGTAGTTTTTGGTTTCCCCAGTATGTCAGGTAAGTAAGTCTATAGTTTTTGGTTTCTCCAGTATGTCAGGTAAGTCTGTAGTTTTTGGTTTCCCCAGAATGTCAGGTAAGTAAGTCTGTAGTTTTTGGTTTCCCCAGTATGTCAGGTAAGTAAGTCTGTAGTTTTTCGTATCTCCAGTATGTCAGGTAAGCAAGTCTGTAGTTTTTTGTTTCCCCAGTATGTCAGGTAAATAAGTCTGTAGTTTTTGGTTTCCCACATATTTCAGGTAAACAAGTCTATAGTTTTTGGTTTCCCCAGTATGTCAGGTAAGTAAGTCGGTAGTTTTTCGTTTCTCCAGTATGTCAGGTAAGCAAGTCTGTAGTTTTTGGTTTCCCCAGTATGTCAGGTAAATAAGTCTGTAGTTTTTGGTTTCCCACGTATGTCAGTTAAGTAAGTCTGTAGGTTTTGGTTTCCCCAGTATGTCAGGTAAGTCTGTAGTTTTTGGTTTTCTCAGTATGTCAGGTAAACAAGTCTGTAGTTTTTGGTTTCCCCCATATGTCATGAAAGCAAGTCTGTAGTTTTTGGTTTCCCCAGTATGTCAGGTAAGTAAGTCAGTAGTTTTTAGATTCCCCCAGTATTACAAGTAAGTAAGTCTTTAAGTAAGTTTTTTTTCTGTTTCCCCTGATAAAAATCTACCACCTCAGCCCAAACCATGGTGGCACTGAGGTGATGCAGAAGGTCACCTTGAAAACGCCTTCCATTTTTTTCACAAGACCTTGTCAAGTCTGTACTAATTATGCATTGTAATACTATACCGCTGATCAATATTAGGAAAATTTAATAAAGCATGACAGTACAATACATACTCCATGCAATGAGATACATGCCATCATGACAGGATTCAATAATTCAATATAAATTCTTTCATCATTCTCATGATGATATAATTTATGTTGAAATATTGAATCCTGACATGGCAGCATGTATTGCTTGGTGTATGTATAATGCTTTCTTACTTGAAGTTAATTAGTGGACCTTTTAATGAAGCATACCGTATGCATTGCACTACAAATACACACTAATTTCAAATAAACACCACTTTAAAACACTAAGGAAAACAATAAAATAAAATAAATAAAAATCTTAGTGGTTTTGAAGTAAAATTTAAAATTACAGAGAACTTTTTTCACTTACATCAACAGTTAAATGTATAGGATCTACCCCAACTATCGTTCTCTTATCACAAGGATCGTAGTTTTCATTTCTCATGCATTCAGGTTGTAACACATAGCCACATCGACCATTCATCTGAAACAATCCCTCATTCAGCTGCATTGGGCGATCTGAATAAAGCAAGTAATTAACTATGTTATGTGATAATATATAAAGCAACAAAACACTGAATTAATTTTAGGTCAAAACACTTGAAATGTTTGCTTACAACATTTGAACTGAATGAATAGAAAAAAAAAACAGGAGTTCCCGATGAGTCGTCGGTTATTGGGTTGCGCAGGGAGGTTTAACTACTAAGAAACTACACACAAGTACTTGTATTAATAACATTAACACCCTGTACATGAATCCTACCAATGTTCAAAGTACCAACACTCTTCAATTCTACAAGTTAACATAGGAAGAAACAAGATGTGTTTGTGAAACACTATACCCCACATGGTAGCCAATGTTAATGTAGAACACCTATACCCCACATGGTAGCCAATGTTAATGTAGAACACTATACCCCACATGGTAGCCAATGTTAATGTAGAACACTATATCCCACATGGTAGCCAATGTTAATGTAGAACATAAAAACCAGACTATAAATTAAGGTCAAAGTCATATGATAAAAATGTAGTGCAACAACAGGGATGTCTAGTCATTAGAAACACACATGTCAGAGCTTATTATTGATTGGTTACCTATTTATTTGTCAACATTGTTGTCACAATTTTAGGTTCAATGAAATTCTCCTATTACCAACTGATCACTATTCTAACAATTGCAATCAGTTTGTGTTGGGCCTAGATTCATAATTCTGAGTTTTCACTAGGAAGTCCAAAACCAATTACAAATAACAGCAAAGTAGAAATACTTCTTTTATGCTACTCTGCAAATGTATAGCCTCCTCACTGTGTAAATTATTATCATGGTGCATACATTTTGAGCAAAAATTAATTACATATTTAAAACCATTTTAATCCAAAAATCAAATCTTTTTATTATAATTTAAATTCTACTTTATTTAAACCTACATTTTATGTACCCCAAGTTTCCTGGATTTTACGTACACATAAAATGATTGACTACATACTCAGTTTTAGGGATTTTTAATCATCAAAAAATAATTTTGACAAAAAAAATATAACTTTGGAGAAAATAAGTTTATTTGCAAAAGATTACTTTGTTTTAAACATTAAAATACTCAATCATAAAATAATGTTTCAAATTTATGAATTCAAGTGATTTAAAACCATTAAAAAAAAATCAAAATATTGATTTTTCTCTAGGACTATACTAGGCTACCATAAACAATGAATAATATTATAAACCAATATTTTGAGGGATCACTCCAGAAGCTAAAAAACGATCATGTTTTTGTTTATGGCAATAAACAGACATGTTATTTTAAAAACCTTTATTGTCTAATTCTTTTGTGGAATTTATTAAAATACAATTGAAAATAAAAATGACTAGTAGGTAATACAATAATTGGGTTTCATTTAGCACCAAATGTATCAGGCCAATCTTTGGTGCTTAGCTCCATTCTTTGCTCTACAGGCAAAACATTATGTTGTAGCCCCTAGCTAGGCCTCTATTTTACACAACCTTATTTTTACGGATCCTATGACTTGTGTATGAACTCTGGTCCCGTACTGTATGTAAAATGTAGGTTTCACTGTATTTTTCCAGCAACATATTAGTATTGTAACAGTTCTATTTTCTAAAACACAAACTTTATATTTATCAATTACTATAATATTGTATGTCTTGCAGTTATTCTCAATCTTATTCACATTTAGTTATAAATCTAAGTGACAAAAAAATTGGCAGGGCTTTGCCATACCATGGCTTCTTAAAAAATGCCATGATGAAACAATGTAGCAAATAGTATTTGGGGAAGGGCCAAAATTAGTAGGGTCTGTCTTATTTGAATGAAGCAGTCTGCAAAGTTTTAAACCGATTGGACTTACAGAATTTTAGTTATCGTGGCAACAATCTTTGTCCAACAAATCATCCACAACTGCCAATAACACAGGGTAAAACCTATAGCCTGCCAACTTTGCCCTTGGGAAAGCTTATAACAGACTTATAAAGCAATCAGTGAGTTATTTTCAACCATGACTGGAATGATTGGAATATGTCTTGAATGTGGGGTTTCTGGCAATTTTTTCATTGACTAAAGACTTCAGACACTAAGTTTCCAATAGTGCCTGAAAACTTAACCCACAATTTGCTTAATAATTACATGGATATAAACATTCCATGGAAATTAATTTTATGTAGCTCAAGCCCTGAAGTATTTTGACAAAAAGATTTGATTACCTGGGGTTTGGTAATTGAGTGACACCATCTGACAACCACAATTCCACATCAATGTTGGCTCATAGTTAGATGAATCAATTCGTTGACCTTTAGGGTATGTTCGACTAAACTGAGTCAAGTTGTAGCGTCTTAGAAGTTTGGCTTTATTTGTTGCTTGAAAACGCTCCACTTTGGTCTCAGGGAATGATGACATTTCATAATAATTTCCAGGAATAGCTAGTAAATAACAAAATAAATATATAACAATCCAGTATAAAAGTAGGCTCTGAGCGAGTGCACACATCTAGACATGAAAGTAGAACTATAGGTACTAGGCAACCAAGTTATTTTTTTTATAACAATAATAATAACAATTTATTTATTTATTTATATGGTGCAGGTTCAGATACAAAAGTTAAAATCAAATACACTCACATGACTGAGAGATGTTATTAATCTCCTTAAATTAATGTATTTATATTAGATTTGAAAATAGATAAATTTGTATAATGTATTAAGAGGTATGGTGGTCAAGAATTCCAAAGTTTAACAAAAAGATTTTGACTGGCAGAACAAAAGACACAAGATAAACAAACGGGTATAAACATTTGAATTACAGGAATTTAAATGCTAATGGATTATTTTGTACTTGATTTGATTCTCAGTTTTTAGCCAGTGTAGATCATGTACAGTAATATAAAAAAATCTTTTGTTACAAGTCAACATCACATTTGCAGGATGAATTCTGTGAGTACAGTATCTATAATCAGTAGACAATGAATGAATAAGCATTGTCGATTCACAGTACCAGACCTTGGTATAAGCCCGCTACACTGAACATGGAACCACAGTTGGTATGTGATTTGGATACCCTAGTATAAGCCTGCTACACTGAACATGGAACCAGTCAGTATGTGATTTGGATACCCTAGTATAAGCCTGCTAAATTTCAGTTTTTAGATGAGCTTATATCTTGGTTTCCAAAATGTGTAGAGTAACTCATTTTATGTATAAAACAATCTAGATATTGAGTGTGCTTTGAATAGAATATGACTTGTTACTTACCATCCTCTCTGAATGGGACAGACCTACAGTAAACAATCAAATCTGAAAACTCCTTGGCAATTCTTAAGCGACGTTCTTTCTTCATTGCATCTCTTGACTATAACATTACAAAAAAATTAAAGATACAGGTATATTAATGTTAATATGCAATATTAGGGTTCGTACACTTGAAACCATTTGAATTTCAAGAACACTCACATGACATTCCAGGTCAATTGCAACAATTTTAAGGGCACTTGTGTAAAGTAGACTTTAATATAAAACATTGTCTGGATGCCCAAAACATTGTAAAACCAGAGACCAAATGGCCTTGCCTCTAAAAAAACCCAAATTCAAGGCCTGCTACAAGAGATACTTGGAATTGTGTACTATGATCTGTCCACAACAGAACATATGTTGAACAGTACACAAGGGTACCCTACACATCTGAAAAGATGAACTGGGTTCTTTAAAGTGTACACAAGATATTTGTGTGCTCTGTCTTAACACTTTCCTTTTAGTCTGTAGTTCAGGTATTTCTTTTCCTTAATCTTGGTTACAAGCATCACACAATGCTTTATTCTTTAAAAGCATTTCATTTGAATAAACACGACTGTCAATTACTTACTCGTTCTCCAGCTTTGTATGTGACTCTACGAATAGTCTGAACCCAATCATCAAGATCAAGACGTGATTGTGTAGCGACCTCTAGAGTTTGATGCAGATTTGGTGAAACAATTGAAAATACGAATGGTTGAATACCTTTACCTTCTGGAATAATATCTGTTAAAATAATAATGAAATATTTTGGGTATTATATAATTATATTTTGATTTTAGTAACGATACATATCTAAGGTTATTCTTGACAACTGTTTTCAAATGCAGTCATTATTAATGTGATTTATATGTAACACTTTGCACTTGTAATTTGGGGCTTTGTTCACCATATGAAGCTGCCTTGAAAGGTGATTCAGATATATGCTGAAAGGAGCCAATCATACTAACTTAAGCCCCTTTCACATAGAAAAAACCGCAATCCTACTATAAACACGCCGGCGTTTACCCTTTCACACAGCTGGTCACGATACCGTATTAATACCGTATTCCTGTCTGAAAGGGATCGCTCGCGGCAGGAGTGTTATCAATTTTTATCAAATTTTTCGCGCGTTTGAGATTGTTGTTGTTTCGTCACACTTTAACCTCTATTTTATTATGCATCAGTGCGTAACACGGTGATGCGCCCTCTTTACCTTTCACACAGAATCGGCAAAAACCTGCTACAGTATTAATACGGTATTTTGACTATGTCCCGAGGAGGATTAATTTAAGCCGGCGTATAGGCACAGAGAACGCCGGCGTTTACAAAATACAGTATTAATACCGTTTTAATGGTCTGTGTGAAAGGGGTTTTAGGCAATGTAGTATAAGGTGGCTAGATTATATCCACACTGCATTTTAACCTCTCCTATATAATTTCAACCACCAAGTTGTACACATTTACAGTTATGTGAATTATACTCTGCCATCTCCAGGAATTGCATTCAGGTTATCAAGATGATACACAAGTGTCCTAGCCACTCGGCTGCCGTGATTTGTAATTATCAATGCAAGTATTTACCACAGCTACAGTTTCTGATATCAATGGATCCCTTCTGGAGATCTCCTAATAGCCCTGATTCAGGACTACCATCATTAAGTACTGGAGCTACTTCCTCTACATAGTTTGATGGAAACCACATGTTCTTCTTCCCTCCATAGTCTCCTTTCCACCTGCAAATAATTGTACACTTTATATTTTCACAATTTATTTGATTTATTTGTTTTCTTTCTCTTTCTTACAAATGGTCATTTAATATATTATTGTATAATTTGTAATGTAGCCTAGTAAGCCAAATCAGATTCATAATGCACTTGTCAATTGTATTCCCGTCCCTTGGGTACCCGGGGATGGCCGGGACTTGCATCAAATTGCATTATTTCAATGTTACAACACCCGGCTAATTCTTGGCTAAGTTCTTGACAGGCCAGGCAATAATAATGTGGAAATGCCCAGCAAAGTCCCCGACTAGCCGGGCAATTCTTGCTTGGCAGTCCCCGGCCAAGTCCCCGGCCATGTGTGTGTGTTAAATCCCAATGAACAAAATAAATGCCCGACCTGCGACCTGACTGGGAACAATTAGGTAATCCCCGGTACATGCCCGGACCACTCATCCGACAACTCCTGATAAACACCCGGCCTACCCGGGCGAAAAAATAGCTAAAATCCCCGGCCAATTGTGATGCAAGTTCCGGCCGTCGACGGGTACCCAGGGGCCGGGAATATAATTGACAAGTGCATAATCTAACAGTGAAGAATTCAATTCTCATACTTAGCAATGTAATATTCCATTAAAAACTTCACCTCTGGTATTTATATTGCAGGATTAAGCTAAAATCTCACTCTCACCCAATTTTGCATAATAGTAAAGATTCAATAAAGAAAGTACATCTTTAAGAATTAAAATTTAAAACCAACATAATCAAACCAACATAATTACATATATTATATATTATATTCTACATCAAACATTGGTTGAAAGATGCCAAATGATTAAAAATATTCCTACTATTTCAGCATGCTGACGTCACTTTGCGAATATACACTATTTATCAAAGTCAAATTAATATGTTAGGTTCATTCATTTCTGCTTCACCTTTGTTTTATACAAACTGTATATTGTAATTAATTTTAAATACAGAAATAAATATAAGGGATTTGCTAATCACAAGCGCTTCAATACAACTTGTCAGTTGGACCTATAATACCAACATCATTGCTCAATTCATTTTACACATTTCAATATAGAACAAAGCCTTCAACTGCTCCATTTCTTTGATTTTTCTTCACATTTTTAAAACAAAGTATGGTATGTCCGTTTTTTTCGAGAATTCTGTAGACATTGTGGAGTGAATGATGATGTAGGCTGGGGCCTAATAGTATAGGCCTCAACTACACCTCCCCAGAGCTTACGGGAAAAGTAAGCCTAAGTGTAGGCCTAGCCTAAGCCGTTTGTCTTTAAGGTGTTTGATGTTGAGTATAAAACAATAAATATTTCCTAATTTTGAGTTTTTGGTTAAAATTATGGGCCTCGGTACCTTCAAATAGTACTATTCACTTTGTAGCTGTGCCCCTCAGTAGATAGTATACAAATATATACTTAGATGAAAAGCTCTGGTTAAAACTATGGGTCCCAAAGTGACTGCAAAAGTACTATT
>JAOTQE010012491.1:0-10979 GCA_025631205.1 Nesometra sesokonis | reverse complement strand
CGTTTAGCGTGATTAATTACGCCTGCAGGGTAGGTGTAATTGCAAGAACCCAGTAAAATTGGTGGATTTTTTAAACATGTTATTCGCGTTTAACTTCGCCTGGGGCAGGAGTTAATTGCCGCACATTTTTATAATACGAATGGGCCCTTATACTATCGTGCATTCATTTTGCATTGTACTAACAAATCAAGATTATATTGGATAATTCTATGAGTGGCATACTCAGAGATAATTAAAATAACAGTGGATCCTGGATTTTGTGAAGGGTGTTGGATGGGTGGGGGGGGGGGGGGGGAAGACAGGGGAGGGGATATGCACATAACACCATCTTCCTGTATTTTAAATCTAACAAGCAAAAATTATATTATTTAGAGATTTACAATATTTTACAGGTTTTCTATTTGCTTCTTTTATATTTTTTATTTCAATTGTCTTGATATTATAAAGTTTGGAGGTGGGGATAGAGATGGTACTCAGATGTAGAAATTTCATTTGTTAGGTCACAACTAATTGTTCTATAATTAAGTTTAACTTTTTGACAAACCAATCAAATTTACTGACCTGACTAACAGTTTCGGACACCTTGTTGATTCTCCGGTGTCCTTCTTCAGAGTGCGTATACTGTCAGTCATGAAAGTAAATTTGATTGGTTTGTCAAAAAGTTAAACTTAGAATTAACGTATCTTCAAACCAGATGAACATTTTCAGTTAATTGTTCTATAGATTTATCCATAGAAATTTTAATTCCGGAGTTTTCCTTTAACTCCATTTTCAATTTTGCGACAACTTGGTGGTTCCACCATGACATGCCTCGATTAAATTGTGACATTAGATGCATTTTTAATCACATTTTTAAGATCATGGGCGGCGGAAGAGGGAAAATGGGTGGGGGAATGCGACCCCCAGTGATAACTCAGGGAGATAGTCTCCCCTGAAATGCCATTCCAACTACAAAATACACAATTCAAAAACAGCATGTAAATATGGTAAATATGAATATTGTGGACTTGAAAACCACTTCTAGGGACCAGGAATGCACAAATTTAGAGGCAATACCGTTTTTTTTTTTGCTCCAAATTCTAACCGGGCTTGGGATACTGATCTAAATTCAACCTCGTCCCCCCTAATTCAACAACGTTCCGCTGCCCCTGTTTAAAATGGTTAAGATTGCGATTTAGTAGTAAGTTGCCAGTTTTGAAGTGAAGGTGTCTAATTTGCATGTCTAGTGCATAAAGGTTTGAATTTATGCCTAATCATTCAACTCCTCTTGTTAATCCTCAAGTTTGCAGTAATTTACTTTGACTCATATCATTCAGTTCAACAGATATCCATGTTAGCCCAGGGGAAACAAACCGCCAGAAAATCTGCCAAAAATGGCACTCGCAATTAGCATTGGTTTACTCATCCATCCAAGGTACTTGTTAATTACCCCAAGCCCAGCATATATGGATATATTAATAGCACCGATTAGTTACTACAAGTAGACCAGGAGTATGTTGGCAGTTGATACCTTATAAGTGTCTATATACAACGCTTAATACAACACTTAACACTCCCTCTGAGATTTATGGATTTAGTTTCTCCACAGCTTCACTGACGTACACTTGTGTTTACATACCTTATATTTTCACGATAAACATTCTTTATTATTTTTGACTTCTTTAAAATGAAAGCAGAAATGATTAATGTTATAAACACATATGTTTCTGTCAATTAATATTGATGTTTGTTTTCTCTTGTTTGTTAACATGTTTGTAAATTAAGAGAATGAAATTATGTAAGGCTTTATGACAAGTACTGTACAGTATTCAAACATATTTCCATTCAGCACAGAAAGGGTCTTTTTTACTTTGAATTTGCCTAACTTTGGAAAACAAGAATATTTTCTCAGTGCATCTGGCTTGGATTGAACCAAGGGCACCAATCCAGTACAACCAACTCTTTAAATTGGCTATTGCCTTAAAAAATGACCATTCTTGTTCATTAATGCCCTTTATTCTCAATATGGACAAAATTTGCAGCAAATTGTCTTTGGTGACCTTTCAAAATGTGGTAAAAACTTGCTTTTCCCTACAAAGTTACTTTTCCCTACAAAAGTTACTTTTCCCTACAAAGTTACTTGAGGGCTGTCAATGTGTTGAATTAATTGCCTCCTGAAGTGGGAAATTTTGAAAATATTGACATTTATGTGCCAAGAAGTTGCACTCTAAAGACTATCGATTATTATTCTCTGATTATAATATAGCGGTGTACCACGCCCTTCTCACACCCTCCCTGCATCTGCTATAGTAAAAGATATTTTTCCAAAATGTTTATTACCGATACCCAAGTGCTTCAATCATCATATAATAAAATCTTTAATTTAGTTTTTCCTGTTATTTTAAGAAATATTTGGTATCGTTTTTGATAATTAAATATCAAAGGCGTCTATGCCTAATTCATATTATATCCCTGTCTGGGGTTGATAGCGCACGTGCATCATTGTACATGTACTGATATATATGATTAGTGTTCAAGGCAAATAAAACGGTTTCTATTGGTGTTGAGATGTCGAATGAATGTTGGTTCGGACGAATTACACTTTTTTCGTTATTAGATTAGCTTGTTTGTTCTGTTAATAGTCAGTACATGGTTTTGCATTTTGATTTGTAATCAAGTTGTTTATATAATGAACAATGGACAATTAGTAATAGCATTAAACACCTGTATTGAAAAATAGTTAACCCAATATGTTCAGAGTTCATAGAATGCTTGATTGACTCTTTTGGGCAACCTATATCAAAGTTGTCCTAAATAGTTTCCCATGTACATGTTGAAAAAAAAAATGAAGTCCAAAAGTCAAGTCTATAAAACAGTGTTCAACCACGGATGATACTGTATGAGGCTGAGACTTGGTTATCAAAGAATTCGTTGGATTAACATTACGATGCGCCACTTATCATTTGACACAGACAGGCCGTTTCCATCTTCGGGGTCGACATCGCAGCTACTGGGCAGTGCTATGCTTACCAAGATTCCAAAACTGATAGGCCAACGAACTAAAAAAATACTTAAAAGATTGAGGCATATCGACCCAAGGAAGAACTTGTGGAACTTGTGGTAGAAATGCAAGGATAAATAGGAGATCTTATAAGCCCTCGACCACATCTAATCTGAAAGAAAACAACATGTGCTAACTACAGATGGAATGAAGTGGACTCATCCTCAGTCAGCTCGTCCCCAAGTCATCCCAAGACAACTCATCCACAACACAAGTCACCTCGTCCCCAAAACAAACAGAAAAATGAATGAATTGATCTTGTTAGATAAGAACTTTTTTGTATATTTCGATATTTATAAAGAATAAACTTACATAAATATAGGCCTCGGTATAGGCATGTGACTGAGACATGGACCAGGTAATTAGTGATGAAGAAACTGGAGGCGGCTGTGAAAAAGTGATAAAGAGTGATTCGTAAAGTCACACTAAAAGATCGAATGAAGATTTATGTCACTCTTAAAGAAACAAAGATGAAAAGTTTTGGAGATAAAATCTGGGAGTGTAAACTGAGATGTTACGGGTAGGCCTATGTAATGAGGCAAGGAGAGGATGATAAGATGGGCAACAGAAAGAGTGGAAAGGGATGTTGTAGCTGCAAAGGACATGAGGTGACCATTAGGGGAGTAGCAAGTTATTGACTGTACAACATCTGCGCCTTTGATGATTCAGTTTGAATTCGAATTGACGCAAATATAAATGTCTAATTATTATTATTTTTATTTTTAGAAATTTTAAAAAAGGTCTGGTTTTCTGGGTGGTCGGTTTTTGAACGGTTAATTAAATATGTTTCGCTAAAATTCAACTTTGCGTTATAAAAAAAAATCTGGGTTCTTCCACCATTCATTATACATTATGAAACGATAGTCTTTTGTGCCCTATATTATTCATTACAACCACTATTAAACCAATGCAAACATACTGCTTATGATTTTATTATTCTTCATAGCGTAAGCTCTCTGCCATATGGCATATAGTAATAACATAGGTACCAGGTTGGTGTGCTTTCTCGCATAATCTGTTTTATTTATGCCAATATAAATCCAGTCACAGTTGGTAGCTTTATATCGATTGCATGATCAGTAATTGGAATATGATTTTGATTATATAATATATTTGACTAACATTTATTCAGCGACAGGTAGGAGTAACAATTTTGTTCATTTTATGTAAGAATATTGAATTAGATTAGAAGTAGAAATTCATAGATCCCTGGGGTGGATGAAGGTTTGTGCAGTTGTGGGATGCATGGAAACATTACAATTTTTTTGCGATTTAAGCCGTGCACTCACTGCGTTGTGCGACGATCGTATGACGGTCGCACTACTAAACCGCTAAACCGGCTCTGCTTGTGTGTGTGGTTGCCAGATGCATGACAGTCATCGCGTCTGGCAACCACACACACAAGAAGCGATGGTTTAGTTGTGCGACCATTGTACGGCCGTCACACAACGCAGTGAGTGCCCGGCCTTAGACCTAAATATTTCTCTCAGCACAGTATGGTGTCTTACTGTCATGTTGTGGCCTTATCATGCTTATAAACTAAGACTCATTATGAGGCTTTAGGCTCTGGCATCTTTGCCATGAGAATAATCCTGGCGCTTGGTCAGGATTGAACCCAGAACCTCGGGATTGGTAGGCAAGCATGTCAACCACCAAGCTACAGCGCCACTAAATGCTCACCATTGAAAAAAGATGCCTTAATTGATCAAGTAGACAAGTACTTTTAGTATGTTGTGCTTATAAACTAGACTCATTACGAGGCTGAGGCTTAGGCTGTGGCGTTGTCATAAAAATAATCCTAGCGCTTGGTCAGGATTGAACCCAGGACCTCGGGATTGGTAGGCAAGCACATTAACCACCAAGCTACAGCGCCACTACACTTCTGTTGAAATGTTAATTTTTGTATTACATGGCTGCATTTTATAATATAATTATTAAATATAACCTGACAAAACAAAAACAAAAACAACAAAAACACAACAGCAACAAAAAAAAAAAAAACAAAACTATGCTAATACAGCAATTTGTTGAGTTTTCTGGACAGTTCGGTTTAAAGAGAGTCGTGTGGCCAGTTGTGTGGCCGAGCTGTTAAGACAGGGGAACCGTGAAACATGCATAAACAACAACACGGGTCCAAGGCCCACTCGCACCCTAGTTCTGTTGGTAGAACAAGTCTTCTCGGATAAGGACTATAAACCGTAGGTCCAGTGTACACAAACAGCACATGTGCACTTTAAAGAAACCAGTACATCTTTTGAGACAAGTAGGGGCAACCTCAGTATACTGGTCCATGCATTACCCCTGCCGTAGACAGTTGAAGTAGCGCAAGTACAACGAAGTACTTGGGCGGATTGTTATAAGTTTTCTTTAGACTGTCTTAAGCTTAAGACGGACTATAATCGTGACGTCACGCATGGTCTTTAATTATAGACCATTGCTATACCGCGATCTTAGAAGTTAGTGGTCTTAAATATTAAAGCCTGCTTGGAGGAGGCTATAAATGGTCTTAAATTACTTACAATATGGCATCAGCATTATTTTACCTTGAATTCCCTGATTTAATAAATTGTTATAACTACAAATGTTTAGACATACACCATATTATGAAATTAAAACTAGTATTAACGTTTTCGTAAAATAATCAACCGTGATGTGGCACAAGTTACCTAAAATAGCGCCCTCAATTACTGTTACTATGGACTGTTTGTTCGAGATTCAATACTCAACACGGTCTTAGGAAAGACTGTTTTATAGCAGTGGTCTAACTTGGGTGACTTTGCTAAGACCGTCTATGTGTTAAAGCCGGCTTTATTCTGTAAGTTAAGACCATCAGTTAAGACTGTTTTATAGCAATCCGCCCCTGGCTGCATGACACGACGTGACCCTTAGGGGAGTAGAAAGTCCATAAGGATGTGTAACATCTGGTCCACAGCGCCATGAGCATCTTCTAGATGGATACTGGCGCGTACACCATTAAGTTTACCTATATTTACATTGGTTTTGAAAAATGTCTGGTTTAGCATGAAATGTGGTCTTACAGAGGGTTGGTTTTAGGAGAGCTGTAGCACTAACAATCACATTACTGTAGTCCATTCAATAAATTAAATCTTTGCAACACAACAACAATTTAAAACCGGAAAAACTTTTACCATGTGTAATACAGTCCACAATTGAATCATTTATATAATAAAAGTAAACACTTAAAGAAACAGACTAAATCTTTCAACAAAACAGTGAAATATATATGCCTATTATTAAGTATAGTTTAACATTACTGACAATGACCTTCCATTGTGTAGTTAACACAATAAAAGAAAAACTACAATAAATGTTTAAACACTGAAATATATCCCAATTCAAACGAAAACAAATATCTAAAACTTTAAACAAAACCCTAAATAATGTATGCCTTGTATATCAATGACAATGACCTTTTAGTTGTTTCCTGAATTTAAGGAAAATTAGAACACTACAAGAAATCTACAATAAATGTTTAAATAAAACTGAAATTGAGTTAAAAAACAAAAGAATTTAAAGAAATCATTCAGGCAACACAGGTCAAAAGTTTTTCGAAACCGATAATTATTTTTATCCTAAATAATAGAATGTCTAAAAAACGGTCTTTGTCGTGGTTTATTCCTCCAATGAATGCACCATAAGCCACAAGATTACTTTTTGATGAGCACAATAGAGCGATGATTTGTGTTCAGGAATTGTGTTTTCGTCTATGGGTGTTTAAAACAGATTTGTACCAAAGTGATCATTTGCCGACAGTGTACCTTTGATACTTGTCTAACACATTTTGTCATGTATTGGCAATTCTGTTATCGCTTATGTTTTTGAATACATGTTTATTATGTAGCATCATTATTGGATATGTTTTTATGAATCATCTGCTTATTCGTGAAATATCTGTATTTCTATAATTTTGTTTCAATTGGAATTATACCGGTATATTTGATTTTATTGTTTTGTTTGGATAGCATACATCTATTTGATAATTTATACAGTAAATACTACATTGCATAGTTAATAGTTATTTTCTGGATTTATTAATGCTATGATATATGTGAATTTAATATGATGTCATGTAAGTTTTTTCAATGTTTATTTAGGATAGGTTTTATTTTAGTTAATTTTATAGACATTGTCTTGTATTTTCTAAAAAATGAAATGTCCACTGGTCAATTTCAGGTAAGTATAATACAAAAAACTATAATGAATACTCAAGCAATGAGATACATGTCATCGTGACAGGATTCAATATTTCAACATAAATTATTTCATCATCCTGATTAGTGAACCGTTCATATTTACAATATAATGCATATACTCTAAGTGTTGAAATATATACCAGCATGGTTGGTTTCAATATTTCAACATTAATTATGTCATCATCAGGAATGATTCCTACTGAATATTATCTTGAATGTTATTTTTCAGACCTATGCCTTTTGAGGTTAGTGAGTGCGATTCCTACCAGGGGTGGATCCAGGTTCCAACAAAGGGGGAGGGGCACCATTTCCAAGGTTCGGGTGGGCATGGTTGCGGTTTGATTTTGACAAGCAAAAAAAGGGTACTTCCCCATTTGCGAGTCCTGGTACCCTGTTTTGGCCCATATGTATGTCTACTTTTTTAATGTTAGAGTCAGTTTTTGACCCAGCACTTCTAATATAAGGAGGGCGCAACTATAATTTGGTGATAACAGGAGAGCTGGCTGCACCTCTTTTCCCCCACTAAATCCACCCCTGCCTACTGAATATGTATTATACTTTTATCTTTAATGTTATTTTTGAGATCCATGCCTTTTGAGGCGAGTGAGTACAATCACTCACGTATCACACATTCTTTTAATTTGTATTCCGTAGAACCCTGAAGAGAAGATCATGGGTTTATTTTCTTTTAAGGACCCTTGAGTGGGCTTTTATTTGAGAATTATTGGCTTAGTACGCCTACTAACTGTAAGGAATATTTTTAAATCAAATATATTGGACTGGGTTCTACAATTAAAAAATGGGCACATTTGAGAAGTGGTAGGGGGTGACATTTGCAACCTTTAACCTCCCATTCCTTTAGGCTTGATTGTTATGTCACAAACATGGACCATCCACATATACAGATTTTCTCGAGTGGAAGATTTGTATCTATACTGAACCTGTGAGAGTAAATTTATTATGCAAATGGCGTCAATAAAATTGGTATATTTACTCACTTTCACATTAAATGTGGAATTAATATTTGTAACAGCATAATTTTATTGGATCAATTTCCTTCAATGTAATTAAAGGTTAATAAGGCATGATTTCGATGGACGGTTTATTTGGTAATATAGTAAAACATTATCATCAGTAATTACAATGTTCTATTTTTGAGCATTTTTACAAGCATGAAAACTACATTAAAGCTGTCATCTGTGTATTGAATTACTCTATGTACTTTTAAATGAATTTGAAATATGGTCAAGTCTCAACCAGGAGAAGATCCAGGATTGTAATTGGGGGGTGGGGGGAGGTGGGGTGGGGTGTGGGACTGCGTCAAAGAGTCAGTTGGCATATATCATGATTAGCATTTGACAAGTAAGAGAAAGGCTAAAAAATTGCATTTGCATTAATTTGCCCCGATTTGAGCTTGGGGTCCCCATTTTCACATAGGCAGATGCTGCAGCATGCTTTGTTTTGGGTTTCAGACAATGACGTTCGAACATTGCTTTTCACATCTCTTCTGGCAATGCTCAGATACTCCAGCTCGATAAGTTGTTATTGTAAAAGTAGCCCTGAAGGAAGAAGGTAAAGCACTTTTTTGGCCCAATTTTCATTTTTTTAAAACTGATGGGTGCTACTCCTATCAGAGTCTTAGTCTAGTGTTACTGTAGTTAAAATTGATAAATTTTATCATTTATTTAACCATCATATATAACAAATCTGCATTATGGGAATACACTACAGAGATATAATTTGGGTTTTCTTCCATTGTATTTTATACCTCAGTATATTGAATATGGGATAATACAGTTTTAAAACACAATTGGATATTTAACAATATTTGGTACAGTTCACATGGGTGGGTCATTTTTGTTTAAAATTTTATTGCTTTTGAAAAGAAGGATCAAGGATTATAATAATAAAATGTATTGAAATCTAATAGAACTGATTATTTTGATGATTCAGCTAATTTATCATTATTATATTCCACATGTTCCCTACTGCAATATTTAATATGTATTTTATAGTGTAACCTTTTAAAGAGGAACTCCGGGAATAAAATTTCTATGGATACTCCTATAGAACAATTAGTTGTTACCCTACTGACAAATTTTTGGACAAATTTGGACGAATTTTGGACAAATTTTGGACAATTTTAGACAATTTTGGACAATTTTTGGACAATTTTTGGACAGTTTTGGACAAATTTTGGACAGATTTTTGGAAAAATTTTTTTTTTGGACAATGATATCATGAATGAAAACACTTTCCAAAGTAGACATTAATTTAACAAGAGCGACCGCTCACCAGGTCTGCGCTTCCAAAGCGATTTTGGGATGTAAATGCATTTTCAATTATTAGTTACTATAGCACTATTAGACCACGTCGCATTATTTTACGTTTTAAGGTAGTAGATTTGCAAAAAAAAATGTTTGAAAGAGCCAAATTAAGATAAAAAATGTTTAATAAATTGAATGTTCCCCCGAACAAAAATTAATAGCCACTGCCTACCGTGGTGGGAATCGATCCCAAGCTACTCATGCTTGTTGAAATTAACTGTATTGTACACTACTTGACGAAATGCGTTTTTGGTGTTGTGGATGTAGGGAACACCCTGGGATGTAACTTAAAAAAAGGGCGATGAACGTTTGTTGGGAATGGGGTTTAATTTATGCGTACAAAATTTCAAACATGTCTGTTCAAAAATGGCCACGCTGGACGCTTTTAAAGTTATGGTCGCAACAACAACAACAACAACACCAACGACAACAACAAGAACAGAAGTGAGAACCTAAGGTCCGCTTCGCGCGGACCTAAAAAGTGAGTCTACTACTCATATTACACAATGCTAAAGAATAGGAAAATTACAGATTTTGAAAGGGTTGTGTTCGAAAACTGTATGAAAGTCACATTAAAATATATCTGTTCTAATGTGAATTTGATGTTTCCATTTCTGTGAGTTATATTTCTAAAGTAAGTTTTGGTTTTCAAGCACAAACCTTTCAAAATTTCCAATTTTCCTATTCTTTAACACTGTGTAATTTGAGTAGTAGACTCAATTTTGATTTGGGACTCACTTTTCAACATGTTATTCGGCATTATCTCGTTGTCCAAATGTTGTAAAATTTTGTCAATTAAGTCACAACTAATTGTTCTATATATTTATCCATAGAAATTTTTATCCTGGAGTTGCCCTTTAAACTAAAGTATATGGTGTATAAACAACTCTTTTTTCCAATATTTATTTCATTTTGAATTAACTAAATGCTGCTGAAGGTTTCAAGATTATTTTTTTTATTTATTACCATTATCATTATCACCATTATATTTTAATAAATTTACAAAACAATTTTGGAAGAAAATAGACATACCTACCTTAATAAAATAATACTAGTGTATTTTGTTTAATTTTATATTTTTTAATAATGAATAAATTGAATAAACACTACAGTCAACCTTCTCATTTATGAACTTCTCATTTACAAACCTTCTATTTTACAAACTTTAGTCTGTCAGTGATGTCAGTAAAATAATTGCCACTGATGTAATTATTTGATAGTTTATATTTGATATTTTTTTAGACGCGAAAAGCGTCTCTATAAACAGCTTTTCAAAAATGTCTGTCTGTCTGTCTGTCTGTCTGTCTGTCGGTCTTGTCATGCACGTGTGTGGCTATTTGCGTTGTGTTCTTTCGCTATATAATTTCCTGATAACCAGCATTGTATGGGTGTCACTTT